>JAYXIM010012142.1:0-61557 GCA_037575425.1 Anastrepha fraterculus | reverse complement strand
CATATATTGAATTTGCCTTTTCGCATTTCTCTGCTTAGTGTTGTTTTCCGTTTGAATTAAGAAATTGAGAATAAATTTCCGGTTGATAAGAGCAGTAGCTGCTACAACAAGAACTCTACGCTCAATTTAATCTATATTTGAATAAAACAAAAAGAACAAAAATATGTGTGTGTGTGTATGTACATATACGTAGCACGAGGAAGAAATGACTGGCGCGCTTTGTTGAACTCGGCCAAAATCGCACAATCGGTTATTGCGTCAATCAAGAAGAAGACATTTATGCATGTGCGCTAAAAATATAATGTTGCTAGTAAATAGCCCTACTAGTCCAATTCTAGTGCTAGTATTTTTCTACTATTTGCAACATTTGCACTAATGCTTCATTGAAGGGCGTGGAAGCTTTTATAATTAGTAACAAATCTTCAAAATGTGTAACTACTTTATCATTATATATACATATGTATATAGTTATATTATAATGTTACATCCTACTATACTTAGTTACATGATCACCCTATATATAGGGTGTTTTTTTTAGAGGTTAGGTTTTCAAGATGAAATAAAACGTATATAATTTAATGTTATGGCCAAGAATTTAGCTTTATTATAAAGATAAGGGTTTGCCATTATGTTTTAAAAATGATACCCATTCAACCAAAAGTGAGCTTCATCGCTGAACAAAATTTTCTTCGATGCGTCGCGCGAACCGAACCATTATTTTCGTAATAAATTTGCACGATTTGCAAACGTTGTTCAGGTGTAAGTCTATTCATTATGAAATGGCAAACCAAACTGAGCATAAATCAAGTGACAGCTGTCAAAAATACCATCTACGAAAAAAGTAGCGCCAACTGAAAACCTAACCTCTAAAAAAACACCCTATACGTATATACCTATTCCTATATCATGATGCAAAGAATAATGAGATGGCGCCCATCGTGGTCCCGTTACTTTGCGCTCAGCGAATTTGACAACTAGTTACGTGATTTTAGCTCCAGTATGGCCAGATTACCATTTTCGTAACTTGATTTATCATTTTTTTTTTTGTTACTTTTATTATTTTGTGTCTCGGAGTTCTAGTTCTTTCTTCATGACATTTTTCTAGTTGTTCTAATTAAAATGTAATGTTTATAATTTTGTAAAATATACATTTTTTAATAATTATTTAAATAATTCACTCAGTTTTATTTAGCTTTACTTTTTTTAACATCTGGTGGCATTGCCCGCGATTGCCGGTGTTGTTGGTGTTCTTCTGCTTTCGGCACTCAAATCTCTCTCTCGCTACTGCAGAGTTGCCTAGCTTTGGATATAAAAACGAACTAAATGCCCATTTAAAGAAAATAAAACACGAAATTTTTATTGTGTTATTTAAAGAACTTTGTATGCGTGACAAATTGTCTGTAGAATGTGCGTTTTTTTTTAAATAAATGTGTTATGCTTATGTACAATTTAATTTATGAGTTTTTTTTGTTAAGCGAGACTCTTTTATTAAGGGGACGACTTTTGTGCTATATTTGAAGTTATGTAACTAGATAAGGTACTCTTTTTGTAAAAATGTCAGTATGGTTTCTTTAGTATTTTCTGGTATTTTGTTGCTTATTTTTACTATGAATACACCTCTTGATGCTCTATGTCTCACTAAGGATTGATGACCGGAAGAAACGATTACACCTCTATGGTTTTAATTCGCATTCAATAAATTCAAAGGCTTTTAAAAATGTGTAAAAAGGTTTTCAATCTTAAGAAGAGTTGAGAGCGGGGCATTTAATATTATTGCATAGCCTTAAATGGAGCCAAAAATTAAATTTGCACTTTCAAATTATCAAATTTTATAGGAGTAAAAAATTTTTCATTAGCACTAAAATCTTCTCAGAGTGGCCTTTTTTAAACTTCTTTTGTATAATAATACAGTTTTTTTTTTAACCTAAAGTCTCGGTAGCCTTAAATTAAAAACAAAAAGAAACAAACACCAAACTTAAAAATTGTCGCATTTTCGGTATAAAAAAGCACTAAATTAATTGCGAAGATCAAATGGTTGGCAATACTGCACAACTCTGCAAACGTGACGACACGTACGCTCTGATGGGCGCAATCTTGTTTATATCATTCTTGTTCCTATATTATATCTACTCTTAATTCTAACTTAATCTTACTCTTATATTTAATTACTTAACTCTTATGTAAACCAACAACTGCTTTACATACTTTCTCACACTCTACATTCACACGCTTACTCACGCACTCAACATACACACAACATGCATTCCTACATTCATTGCTAGTTTTACTTTCTCCCATTCTCATTAAATGTAAAATATTAGTTAAGCTTTAAGCTAAGAAGAGTCTTTGTAAAAAGGGAGTGAAATAAAGTTCTTTGCCAGAAGAAGACGTGTTTTACTTCATTATTATATATATTTTTTTCAAAAACAAAGTCGGCGGACTTATACAAAGTATTTTCTACACACTTATATTTTTTTCTAATGCGTCCAATAAACGTAATTTACACTCGACTATTGAGAACTAGTTTGCAACTAGTGAAATTCTCACACTGGTGAGGCTGAAGAACAAAATGAAAAATGTTGCATACACTTGTGAAAGTGTTATTAGTTCCTCGTTTTCTCATTGTTTTGATTTGCCAAAGTTAGTGCAATTTTTTTATAAATGTGTATGTACATATGTATTTACATATTTTTTTTTTTTTTATTAATTTTTACTTTTTTCAAACTGCTAATTTGCGCGTACACCCTTTTTGAGTGTTTGGCCGAGCTCCTCCTCCTCCTATTTGTGGTGTGCGTCTTGATGTTGTTCCACAAATGGAAGGACCTACAGTTTCAAGCCGACTCCGAACGGCAGATATTTTTTATCAGGTGCTTTTTCATGGCAGAAATACACTCGGAGGGGCGACCGCCGAGGGGCGACCGCTATTAGAAAACTATTTTTCTTCATTTTGGTGTTTCACCGAGATTCGAACCGACGTTCTCTCTGTGAATTCCGAATAGTAGTCACGCACCAACCCATTCGGCTACGGCGGCCGCCAGTTCTTTAAGTAATTCGATGAAACTTTGGTATTTTATTTTCTTTAAATGGACATTTTAGTGCGTTTTATATCCAAAGCTAGGCAACACTGCAGTACCTAGAGAGAGATTGGACTGCTGAAAGAAGAAGAACACCAACAACAACTGCAATCGCGGGCAAAATAAGCCAAATAAAACTGAGTGAATTATTAAACTAATTTAAAAAAAATGTATATTTTACAAAATTATAAACCTTACATTTTAAATTAGAACAGTTACGAAAATGGTAATCTGGCCATACTGGTGCTAAAACGACATAACTATTTGTAATATTCGCTGAGAGCAAAGTAATGGTCCCACGATAGGTGCCATCTCTTTGTTTCATCATGACGTCAACCCATCCGCTGATTGTGTCAAATTCGCTCGGAGCCGAATACCGGTCTGTTAAAGAGATCACCTTTGAAATCTTTTCACCATGAGCGTAAAAATGTATATGTATGTGTATTCTCTCATACGCATATACAGTGTACCCTCTTAAGTGGAAACCTATGGGAATAAAAAAATTTTGTCCGCCTATGGGAGGGGTCCGCTCAAGAGGAAAGTGTAAAAAAGCTAATAATATGTTATGGGATTTAAATTCTTGTAGATTTGTGGTATTTACTGAAAAAGTGCCCGCTTTTGGGAATTGTCCGTTAGCTGGGTGTACACTGTATTGCTAAATATACTCGTACATATTAAGTAGACCACTTTTATAGAATAAAGTTATACTGATGAGTAAATAATTATATTTTGTGTGTTTTTTGGCTTTTTAACTTTCCTAACTTCCACTGAGATGCCAACAAATGTTTTCATAGGACGGTTTAGTCCTCATATGTTAGTTTTAAATGTGCTTTATGGACAATTCTAAAAAAAAAAAATAATTACAATGACCCGTAAGAAAAGTGGCTACAGGTTCATAATGCTGCTCGCAAAACTCTACTATAGAACATTGAAATAATATTTCTATCGGAAATCTACTTATAAAACTTCTTTAGCGCAATATAAAAATAACTATAATCAGAATTTGAAAATTTCGACATACTGTAAAACAAAAAAGAGAGGTGCTATAATTTTTTTTCTAGCAAAACATTAACATTTCGGGATTGTATAAGTACTCCATTCTTCTTTTTCAACCAAAAAATTTAAATTTGTTGCCCAGCTGAAAGCCTCCGTTGCTAGCGCTGCGTTATAAATAAACAAAATTAACAATCCTATTGTTATGTAAGTTTGAAAAAAAAATATAAATAAATCAAAATTTGTTGTACTGTGTAAAAGTTAAGTTCGCACGCGCTTATTCCAGATGTTAGTTAAAAGCACCACTTTGTGCTTCCTTATTGAAACTAGTTCCATATTTTCCTGAATCTTTCAAATATTCTTTAATTTTTGCATATTTTGCTCATTTGCTAATTAAGTTAATTTGACACTTTTGATGCCCAGTCAGTTGTGAAAGAAATCTGCATTTTATGGTTCAAGTACGGGGCACACTGAAGCGAGATGCAGGCGGGTAGAATGTATGCTAATAACTATGTATATATACCTGTGGTGTTTGTATGTATGTATGTATTCTCCTCTTTTTTGTTTTTCGTGTTTTTGCACTGCAGTTGAGTGGGAGCATTTTTCTGTTAGTTTCTGTCTCTGCGCCACTTTGAATTTACTCTCAGCCAATGAAGTAATTAAGAATAATTATTAGTAATTAAAAAGCTTTTTACTAAATTTTTATTGGATTTAGTTTTGATTAAGCTTGACAGAGGTTTTCTATTACTAAACTATAAACAAAATTAAATTAAATAGCTTAAAATGATTATTGGCGAACCCATTAAAAAGATTTCGTTGCGTCGCAGCGCCAACACCTTTTATTTGCAAACTTAGTTTCCAGTTTTTTGTCCCATGCAAGTGGTTTGCGGTGAGATTTTGGCAATGCGATTAAACTTCGAGTGTGCACAATAAACTTCTTGTTGCGGAAAATCTGGGCAGCGGTTCTCGTACCTTTATTAAGTTAGTTTCTCATTTTAAGAGGCGATGAAAGGAAGCAAATTGATTCTCCTTTTTTATTTTTTCTACTAAAAGATTATTTGTGTGTTTTATACAGAAAATTACTACTAAGTTTATTCGTTTTATATATTTACGCTATAAACCATATCGACAAGAGTGCATACACACACACACATATTTACACAGTCTAAATGCTTAATAATGCTGATCGTTTGTCATATTAAAGTTGTCAAGTGCGACATTTAAGACTACTTTGAAAATATTTTGTACATTCACTGCACATTTTTAAGTACTTTTTTTATATTTTTATTTGTATTTGCAGAAATACTTGTTGCGCAAATGATTATGCAAATTCGAATGCCAAAAAATTGAGATTTTCGCAAACACCTTTCAATTAAAAAGCGATTTAATTACTACTTAATGTTACGTTAATGGCTTTTGAATGGCAGTAAGCCAACTCTTTGAGTGGACTTAATTTGTTTGCGAAGCATAAAAAGTTTAGGATAAAAATATAGTTAAACTTTTATATGAAAATGATTTTTCATCTCGGATAACATAGAGTAACAAAAGAAGTTTTTGATCCACTTAACCCTAAGTGAATACATACGAGGGTCGTTTGGAAAATTTTTGCAAGTCCAATAATTTAATTTTAACTATTTTTCAATAAAACATAGTTAACTCTTTAACAAAAGCCTTACGAATGATAGTTACAAAGTTTTCAGGGAATCGATTTTTTGACTGATTAATTTTTTTGTTGATGGTATTGTGCATTTTCGTCCATATGAAGGGCGTTTCATAATCATAAGGCACCCCTAATTTTTCAAAGTATTTAAATTTATAAATTTCAGAGGAAAATACAAATATTACACATCGATTAAAGTAACAAAAGTTATCTGCTTCATTACAGAATTTACAACTTTTTTTAATACATAAAGAAAATTTTTAGCAAAAACGTATTTCCGGGCGTTTCAAGATGATAAGACGTTGTTTAATTAAAGTGATCGTTTAACAAAAGTATACTTTTTTCGAGTTTTTTTCGGTCGACTAGAATATTTTAGTATTCTATGGAAGCACCATTTGCTTTAGCGATTCAAAGTAACCTTTTTTCATCGATTCTGCTAACTTTTTAAGTAAATTCCCATCTAGAGAAGCTCACTCTGCCTTAATTGCCGCTCGTTGGTGTTGTCAAATTGGTGATTGTTGGCGTACCTTCTTCTGATTAATGTACCCCAAATGTTTTCTATTGGGTTTAGATCCGGAGAACACGCCGGGCAGTCCATAGTTTCTATGGAACAATCGGTCAACTACTGCCTTATTTCCCTGCTTACGTGGATTCGGCTGTTGTCTTGCTGAAAAACGAAGGGCACTTCCCGATTATCCTGAATAAAAGGAAGGAGACTATTTTTCAAAACGTTTTTGGAGTCCCACTATTCATGCGCGATGATTTAAAATGTATATCCAGAGTTGCTTTCGATGTAAATGCACCCTAAACCATAACAGAACTTCCACCGAAGTTTCGCTTGGAAAATAAGAGGTGGCTCTTGCGCAAATCTCTCCAATAATTTGAAAAACCATCGGGTTGATCAAGGTTCTATGTTTTTCATCCGAAAATGTAACCTTTTTAAAAAATAATATGAAAATGGGCAACATTAAAAATATTCCAAATATCTAACTGTGTCCCAGTTGGTGTCTAGGTGTTTTTCTGCAAACTGAAGCCAAGCGTTAGCTTGTGCCGTGGCAAAAGATGGGGTCCTTTTCTTATTTTTGATGATTTTAAACGATGTGCACCAAACTGTTGTTCTTTAAACTTTATTTTGAACAACAGCGGCCAATACTTAGTCGAGTTAGAAGCGTTTCTTATTATTGCTCGCTGTTCTCGACTTGATAGTGATAATTTTCTTCCAACGGTCTTCAAAAAGTTGTAATTCTCAGGACTCCGTAAAAAATTCCGGATAACACAACGACTTTTTTTTCAATTTATTTGATTGACAAGCCTAAATCCTTATAGGCCAAAATGTTTTCACGCTCCTCTTGTGAAAATATTGAACCCTTAGGCATTTTAGATTAAATTGAATAAAATTATAATTAAGATAATCAAAAACAACAATCAGCACCTTCTATGTCTTTAGAAGCTTATTTTCGACTAGTGTCTTATCATTATGAAACGCCGAAAAGACAATCAGAAGTGCAGCTTCTTGGAAAAATATAACGGTTCTACAAAATAGAGTGGACTTTCGTACCAGAAACAATTGGATGGAAGTCTTAACTCTATAACTGCTAAAATTACGCCAAATAAAAGCTACTGCGGAAAGTTAAGGCGAGCTTATGGTAGTTCAAAAATTGTATACCAAAGGTGTCTTATGATTATGAAACGCACCTTAGAAGGGCGTTTAAAAAATCCGTGTAAAGTGAAAGATCGCTCTATTTGTTTGTGTTTAGCATTCATTTGAATCGTTGAAGTCGATTGATTTTCGTTTTCCACGACAACGCACCAGTTCGCGCCTCAACAGTTGTCGTCGCAAAACTGTATAGGAAATAGGGATTTAACTCGTTTCACATCCCATATTTGCTTCACACTTGGCTCCCTGGGGAGAATAAAATTCACTCAATAAACGCTTAAGGGGTCCCGGTGGTCTAGAACTTTCAAAACGCAACTTTTTTTCTTGATATTTCTAAAGTATGGGCATTTAAGAATATACTGTTTTTGGAAGGATATTTCCAGTATTTTCGATTCTACAGCCGTTTTATTAAGTAAAGTCAGATTCGACACGCGGCTACTCTCAAAACTTCAAACTCAATTATCTCAAAACTACTTTTTTCGGCCTGGTGTAGTCACAAAACAAAAACAATATTCAAGCAAATCGTCTTAAACATTAATATGTTGTTCAAAATCAATGGTCATTGGCTATCTCTCGTACTAGAATCATATTATTATTTCAATTATTTCGTCTTTTTTCTACTGAAAAACTGAAAACCCCGATTTTTAGAGGGTCAGATCCAAAACCGCGCCATTTTGTCAATTTTTTATTTTTTGTTTTTTTTTATTCTAGTACGGGACCATAGCTAGATAAATAGGAGAGCCAAAAGGGACAACACCGTCCAGGTCCAATTTTTCGGGAGGGTAAACTTCAGCGTAATTTTTAAAATTATTAAAATTAAAATAAAATGTTTTTTTTTTTCATTTTTGTATACAAAATCCTGAAAAATTTTAATATTCCGTAGGGTCAGCTAGCCTGCCATCCCACGGGTTGTGGGTTCGAATCCCACATAAAGCACGGTCCTCGCACTTCCCCAAACTTATCTACTTTCCTAGATTCTAAAAACAAAAAATTAAAAGTTTCATTCCCCAACATCCTCAAGAGGAAGCGGGCAATCGCAGTAATAGCGCAGGCATACCAAATTCAGCGAAGTCCTCAACCATCTGTTGTGTGATCCTTCTGCCAGAAAAATGTGACACACAGATGGCGCTCCAAGCAGTTAGAAGGCGTTGTTTCTAAGAAACGTCAGGTTAGAATTCCCACTTTTTAGGACTGGTAGCGGCAGGCTAATCACCTACCCTGTAAGAAAGCAACGAAACCTCCTTAAAATACCCTAAATTTTCGAGCTCTAGAGCACAGGGATCCCTTAATCAGGCTTCCTTATTTAGGTATCAGGACATTAAGAACACGAAGGAAACGAGAAGGCAGACTTTTATGCCAAAAAAGGGGCATAAAGGTCATTTATTGGACCAACCCCATTTTTCGGCTATAACAAAAACAACCTAAAACAGGCAACCAATAAATTGACCCAAATAAAAACCAACTATTTCTTCCTGAAGCGACGCAAACGGATTTAATGACTCCAAAAAGCTTCTGAACTTGAATAGCAACAGATCAAAATCTGCTCTAACCCTAGACAAAAACGGTCTCAAACTACTCTGTGGAGCACTTACAGGCCACTTTGCCTGCAATAAATATTTAAGTGTAATAGGACTAACTAGCACTAGTTTATATAGGTTCTGCTGTGATGAAGAGGAGACCATGGAACCAATTGTGAAGCATTAGGTCACAGGAGACACAGAGTCCTGCCTCGTACCAACCAGAGCATGAAGATTTACAAATACGCCCTCCTAAACAGCTGGTTCGATTCCTCGCAATACTAAATAATTAAAATTAAGTACTTAGGGGCGCACAAAAGATCAATCTGGGCGCAGTGCATAAACGCTTTAGCCTAACCCGTACAACCATTATCATTGCCATCACTTTCGCCTTGTTTATTTGCATGATTATGGTAGATAAATTTTCCATTGGGTGCCACTGCAGACAGCAAATGGAAACTGAAGGCCACTCATTTCGCATGCTGTCCAGCTTAATTTATTTCTGCGACTGCTAGAGATTTGCAGGGATAGCCAAGCTATTTTTCACTTGAAAATTCATTACAAAAAAAAAAATAAAAAATACTTTCCAGTGTTTGGTGGCTATCAAAGTGTCAAAGTGAGAGCCCGATAGTCATTGTTTTCTACCAATTCTTAAATAATTTTTGTTTCTATAATTAAGAGTTGTGCTGTGCTTGGGACATGTAGCCACATCTTTGTTTGTTGAAAGCTAAACTACCAGCTATGTTAAGTTTAAATAAAATGCAATAAACCGAAATAGTGGAAATTAAAAATCTTGTTTGCAGTCCAAATCGAGTTTATTCATCCTAATCTGTTTAATTTGCAAATTTAATGCTGTGAGACTGGCTCAAAATGAATTTACTTAGTTGAACATAAATTTATGTATTATTTTTTTTTTTGCTTTATACATATGTACATACATGCATGCATATATGTTTGAGGTGGAATATTATAATTCGCGCATACTCGTTACTTCCTGAATCACATGGAGTGAAATTTTTCCCAGGCAATTGGTTGACAACACCAAATGAAGTGTTCACAGGCTACCAACACTTCACTTAAAGCCTGCTTTTGAACAGTCCAGATATGGTTTTATGCTTCGCTTTTGTGAAGTAAGATTTGCATATTAAAAGTAAGAACTGAAAACATCCTCTGACTATGCTTCTATACTTTCTAGCAAAACAAACAAAAAACAAACAAAAAAAAAAAACTATTTACTGAATTTTGTGCTCCAAAAACAAAAACAAAAAAATATTTATTACTGAAACCCACGATGGAAAGAATAATAAAATGGCGCCTATCGTGGTACCGTTACTTTGCTCTCAGCGAATTTGACAATGAGTTACGTGGTTTTAGCACCAGTATGGCCAGATTACCATTTTCGTAACCTGATTTAGCTTTTTTTTCGTTACTTAGTCTCGGAGTTTTAGTTCTTTCTTCATGACATTTTTCTAGCCTGTTCTAATTAAAAGTTATGTTTATAATTTTGTAAAATATACATTTTTTTTAAATTAGTTCAATAATTCACTCAGTTTTATTTAGCTTTACTTTTTTTAACATCTGGTCGCATTGCCCCCGATTGCAGTTGTTGTTGGTGTTCTTCTGCTTTCGGCGGTCAAAGCTCTCTCTCGCCACTGCAGTGTTGCCCAGCGCACTAAAACGCACTAAAATGCCAATTTAAAGAAAATAAAATACCAAATTTTTATTGAACTACTTAAAGAACTTTGTATGCGTGACAAATTGTCTTTAAAAGTGCGTTTTTTTTTAATAAATGTGTTATGCTTATGTACAATTTAATTTATGAGTTTTTTTGTTAAGCGAGACTCTTTTGTTAAGGGAACGACTTTTTTGCTATATTTGAGGTAATGCAACTAGATAAGGTACTCTTTTTGTAAAGATGTCAGTATGGTTTCTTTAGTATTTTCTGGTATTTTGTTGCTTATTTTTACTGTGAATACACCTCTTGATGCCCTATGTCCCATTGATGGACGGAAGAAACGATTACACCTCTATGGTTTTAATCCGCATTCAGTAAATTCAAACGCCTTTTAAAATGTGTAAAAAGATTTTCAATGTTACGAAGTGTTGAGAGAAGGACATTTAATATTCTAACATAACCTTAAAAGGTGCAAAAAATTAAATTTGCACTTTCAAAATATCAAATTTTATAAGAATCAACAAATTTTCATTAGCACTAAAATATTCTCAGAGTGACTTTTTTTAACCTTCTTTTATTTAATAATATAGTTTTTCTTTAACTTACAGTTTCGGTAGCTTTAAATTAAAGACAAAAAGAAACAAACACCAAACTTACAACATTTTCGCATTTTGGGTATAAAAAAGCACTAAATTTATTGTTAAGAGCAAATGGTTGGCAACACTGCACAACTTGGCAAACGTGACGTCACGCACTCTCTGATGGGCGCAATCTTGTTTCTGTCATTTTTCACTGAAACCCATACATAAAAACAAAAACTATTATTAGTACAGCACACACAGTTTTATTTTTATTTTTTATTCTCTTTATTCTTAATTTTTTTTACCACAACAAATGCAAAACTTTGGCGCGAAATTGTCACATCGAACAACAAAGTTGCGAAACCTTTTTACTAATTACCATAAATTTAAAAATATTAGTACCCACAGCAAAGTAATTAGCCTCTTCAAACATCAGCCATATTTCCAACGCTTAGGCTCTACTAGAAAATTCATGAGGTAAAAAAAATTGTTAAGTGCTTCTTTATGCAAAAATTTCCGTAGCGAATTTGTTAAATGGGAAGACGAATAAATGCCCTTAGACATGTCTTTTGACACACACAAAAACATACAAGTTCTTCGCACAAAAAACAAAGCCACAAGAAGAATGAGAAATTTGCGACATCTATGATTTAACAATTCCTCAGATACTTAAAATTATTTAAGAGTTTTGAATAGAAAGACTTGAAAAATTAAAATTAAATCATTGAAAACTGCGCAAAACTGATCACACATTTATTAGTGATTTTGTTTTTATTTATGGGTATACATGTTTACAAGGTGGCGTTGAAAAAAAGTATCGTTCTATTTGTTGACTTACATATAACTTCTTCATTTTTTTAGTGTTTGTTTTGGTTTTTGTTATATTTTTTTTTATTTTTGACAGGAGAGATAGAAAGTAAAAAAAGTGGTAAAAATGTGTTAGATTAGATTGGTGTGGGGTTGGACAAGTCCAAGCACTAAGCCGGAGACCATTGCCCTACACCCGGATAGATTTCAGTAGAAAGAATAGAGAGATAGGAAAGATAAAATGTGGGTGGTAAGACGGAAAAATTAGTTTGAGGTTTGGATGCATTGATGAATCTTAAGAGACCATATCCATATTCAGTATATCGCAACCCGATATCCTAAGTCTGATTCTGGAAAATGCCGGATAGCTACCGAGAAAATGCTGCCTCACACTACAAGTTCCAATACTGCTACCCCGCCTCTTTTTCTCAATTATCCAGTAAGCCACGTTCAAGATGGCATAGACTTCCTTAAAGAATACCCTGGCCGCCTATCCTGTAGCATAGGAGTACTTAGTGTCTTCGTCTAGAAAGTGTACTGATATCCCGTTAATAGGTGCTCTGGACTTAACCATTGGTCTCTATCTGGGATCAAAACATCATAATTCCTACCGAAGCTAACGCAAGGCACCCAATTGTTCACTGGCATCGAGAACTGTGTGCAACGCTCCGACAACTGGTGGTATACCTGACAGTGGCCAGTGTTTTCTTCCGTTCCCCAGACGCCGTTTAACTTGAGCCTGTATGCCGCCTTCATCGCTTCCTATCGAATTTGAAGATCTAGAGGTTGGAAGTTCAGAATTGCATTAAGGGCATCGCCAGATGTCGTACTTATAGCACCAGTGTTACCTAAGCACACAATTCTCTGTAGCCTGTTTAGGGGTTTTATTCTGGAACTAACCATTGTAGCCTTCCACCATACTACAGAGGCGTATGTAGTAATGGGTCTAATCAGGGTGATATACAACCAGTGTACTATAGCCGGTCTTAGACCCCATGTCTTGCCAAAGGCTCTCTTACACTGCCAGAAGACTTTTAGTGCTCGAGAGAACTTCTGTTCGACGTGTTTCTTCCAGGTAAGCTTACTATCCAGGTAAGCTTACTATCCAAAATCCAAATCTTTAACCTCAGAAGGCAGTGTTACCCCTTTCAATGTGGTGCTCTCAGGTCGATTCTGCTGAGTTTTAGGAGAAAGGTCGCTATTTTCCTGTTCCTGGTTCTTTCACAAAGCACTTGGCTACTCTGCATTAACCCAACTCAGACAAACGTCTTTTATGAGTAGACGTCATGAAGTCGTCAATCCATAGTTGAATTGCTGTAGTATTTAAACCTAGAAAGTGTTGAGGACCTAGTAGTTTATCAGCCAACTCGTTCCCTGTAATGCCACAATGTTCAGGCACTACAATAAGACTAACTTTGTTGTGTTTTGCAACACTGTTCAGTTCTGTCTCTACCCTCACCGACTAATTTCGAAGAGCAGCGTGGGTTAGCAAGAGCTTTCGGTGCAGCTTGACTGTACTACTTTCGGTAGAGTGACTTAAGGAAACAGAAAGGGTTACTTACGGAAACAAGCCGCTGACCCAATAGGTCCTCAAGAGCAGCATACGCCAAGCAATCGACAATTTAACGCCAAAAACGATGACGAATTTCATGCAGAGTGAAACAAGAAGCATATAAATTCATATCAACTCTGGTGGCGCCCCATGAAAAATTAAAATTATGACTTTAAATAAACATTTGACATTAAAAAAAATGTTTAATTAATATTTTTTTTGTAATTTTATATTATATTAAAAAATATTCCGATATTACTTAATGCGCCGTTTTGTATGCACATTGATTGTATATTTGTATGCATAGCTTAAACAAGGCCGTGGTGCGTGGCTTATGTGAAATATCAGATGTATTTAAAATCGCATTAAGAACGTAGAAACTTAATCACACACTCGGCATATTGTTTACAAAAAAGCGATAATAAAAAATTAGTTAAATATTTGAGAATTTAATTGCAGCTGCTCTCAGCAACCTCGAACATTTATTTCGATTGCATTCGATACCATTAAAATATTTACATTTTACTATGATTTCTGTTAATGGCTGTGTGACAAATGAAGGATGTCGTGCTAGTAAAATATCAAAGTTGTGTATGCAGTAGCCTTAGACGTCTCTTAATTGTTTTAATATCACAAGACGCCATGTCATTAATTAAGAAGATGAAATCGTTATAATTCGTTATAAATGCGAATTCGATTGATCTGTTTATCGAAATTCCCTCCGCTTATCATAAACGCATATTTAAAATGCATAAATCCAATATTTGTTAGCTTAATCGAATATAAGCCAGCTATTACGACAGCCTCTTAGTTGTCAGCTATGTAATTTATAATCAAACATCATCTTCCGACATGGCCTTTTGACCAATGGCGAGTTTCGGCTTAAGTCGTTAGTGCCCCAGTCCTCACCCTCCGCCAACTGCAAAGCAGCCAAGATAGGCACTTCCTCAGCTACTCAGCAGTTCTTGTGCATCCAACACCGCTCATTTCGAATGCGAGACGCGGCCACACCACAACCGACAAAGCAGACACTTCATTTTAATCTCGCCTTCTTAATCACACTTATTTTTATTTCCAATATTTTTATTTGTCTACTTCTAGTTTTCAATATTTCTTTTACATTTTCATTAATTTTTTGTTTTGTTTTTGCTATTCATACTCAATACTTAATGCTTACTAATTTTAATCAATAATTTGTCTGATTTGCTGCGCATGCGCGTACGCACGAGCTGCTGCCTCAGCACTGCAAGATTTTCGGCTGGAGCTCACCAAACATGCACATCTTGTGTGTCAACAGGTCTCTGCATATTTAATATCAGCCTTTTCGGCGCTTTGTTGGCTTGAATGGGCATGGCGTATTCGTATATGACCAATTTCGCTGCTGGATATTGATCATCATCGGCAGTTAATTGGAGGCATGCGCTGTGCCTTCCTTGGTTGTGCCAGATACAAGTAATTGGTTATACGCAGGGGGCTTTGGCAAGCAGCTACATTCGGCAACACTTTATCGATGTGGAGGTTTTTATGTAACGGGGGTTTTTTTAGAACGCAAAGAACACTTGAGGGGTGTGTCTGTTGCCCAACTGACAAGCTTTTGAATGCGTTGAAGTCTACTTATGTGGCACTGATAAAGACGGTATACTCCTGCTCGTACGAGAGAAGTAAATAGTGACTTTAAAGTGTATGAATACGTTAAATCGGAAGCCAAAATGGAGTCAAAGATTACTCCCAGTAATTTCATTGCGAGTATTTAGACGCGATTTCTATATAAAATATTAGGTTAGGTTAGTCTGGTTGGCATTAAGCCACGCATAAACCTTTGGGTCCCTAGGTGGAGGTTCCTGGACGGAGACCGACCTCTATGAATACTAAAAGTATACATCATGTAGAATGCTAACGCTTTTAGCGAATCTAAGCAGAGCTGAGAGATCCGCTTTTGAGACGTCCTCCAGAGCCTCAAACAGTGGGGCTCTCAAGCATTTTAAACGCGTTTTTAATAATGCCGGACAAACGCACGGAAAGTGCTCTAAACTTTCCTCAACATCCTCTCTGCATTTCCTGCATTTGCCCGTGTTAGCAATCCCTATCTTGTACGCATGTGCAGCCAATAGATTATGATCTGCCAGCATACCTATAATAACTTTACAGTCCTTTCGCTAGAACGTAAGTTCGAATTGAGTCAGTTTTTTGTCGTTAGTTCTACACATGACTTTTGCTAGTTTGCATGTTTTCAGATTAGTCCACTTAGCTTCCACTCGCTTTTTCATGTAGTCGTCCATTTCGTTGTATATAGTATTTAGCGGTTTTGGTATGTCGTTCTCTTGTTCAAATGGTAGTCTAACAGCACTTTTTGCCATCTCATTTACTATTTCGTTTCCCATAATGCCTTTGTGACCAGGCACCCAATAGATATGCAGCTTCTGTTCGCGGCTAGCCTTTATATGGCCTTCCTGCTCCGTTGAACATTTTTGGACTTAATACAATATGAGCTTATTGCTTTTATTCCTGCTTGACTGTCCACGTATATATTAATTGTTGAGTTCTTTCTTGTTCTTGTGTAGGCTGGCTCCGCGGCTTTCCACACAGCAAAAACTTCTGCTTGGAAAATACTGCTCTGAGCTGGCAGCTCGATAGGCTGGGTTTGAGTAGTAGATGCCTGCTCCCATTCCGTCTAAAGTTTTGGAGCAGTCTATATATTTAGATGTGAGAAGTCCTATCACCAGGCTTCATGCCTTTGTGCCTCTTCAATTGTAGTGCGAAACCTTCTCTGTCAATTAAAGTACGGAGTCATATAGTCTGTGCAACCTGAGCTCCACTTTCCTATTGAGCTGTGTCCGAAGGTTCTACAAGTGAATATTCCAGCAGCCACTAACCTCCCCGCGGGCTTTTAGAAAATTATACATGAGAGCAAAACTTAATATTTAGTTGAAGTATATTAGTAATGTATATAACCCCTGAACGCGCCTTAAAAATGGTTGCCTAACTATCATGAGTATTTTTTGAAGATCTGAAATAAGCACTCATTTTCCGAATATTTTATCAGACCTAAATACTTTCTGCGTATCTTAAATATTCACCCATTTTCTGAATATTTTATCAGACTAAAATATTTTCTGAGTATCTTAAATAAGCACTCATTTTCTGCATATTTTGCGAGCATTCAAAGTCATGATTCCAATAAGACTATAAAAGTCTTCAAGAAGTTGTTTTGCAAAATTATTTATCCTTTTTTGACTATTTCATATGCGATGCTGTGGAATTTTTGCGGTGTTTCTCAAGCATATCAAGAAAGAGGTCCGAAAAATGTTTTTGTAGCAACGTTTTTTTTTTTTTTGCAAAGTAATGTAATATTATATTTTTTGGCCAGCAAAGCCTACATGGCACATGTAATAAGTGCCTTGGACAGTTCAAAGGGACGTATCGCCTCCTGGCATTATCATACAGCAAAATCAGTTTGTTATGTCTACCGTCCCATTCCGGCCGCTTTTCTTTGAGTGCTCGATTCAAACGCATTAGCTGTAGTCGGTAACGATCGCTATTGATTGTTTCAGATTATTTAAGGAGTTCATAATTGATGACACCCTTCTGGTCCCATCAGATGTACAACATAACCTTTGAAGTATGTATAATTTTTTCGCTGTCGTTGGGCTTGGTTCGCCTGGCAGGCTCCAGGGATGATACTTAGGGTTATCATAGTAGATCCATTTTTCATCGCCAGTGACGATGCGAATGAGAAAACGGCAGAAAAGGTTCAAGAAGCATCTCACTGGTCACCAAACGTGATCTGTCAACATCCAACTCTTTAGACATATCAAGGGTCCGACATGCGTCTTCATTCTCTTCATGTAGTTCAGTATCTTCGAATTTTTTCGGTGTCTCTTCGCAATTTTTGAGACTTTAATACTGATGGAATAACAAGTGGAGACCAAAATGTTTTTCTTCAACTATGAGTAGGCGTGATTTCACCGAGATTCTACGTTTCACTCGCTTCGACAAAAAAATGAGAGGAGCCAACGGGACAAATTCGCTTTAATTTCAACTGTTTGGGATAAATTTATAGAAAATAGACAAAATTGCTTCAAAGCAGGAGCTTATATTGCGGTGGTTTCCAACAAAGGCCAGATGCAGGTTCACCCAAACAAACCTCAGAAATTTGGCACAAAATTTTGGCTGGCCTATGACGTTGAAACCAAATATGTGGTAAGTAGCTTTCCTTATTTAGGAAAAGATGAGGTTCGAGATTCATCAACCACGCTAAGTGAATTTGTTGTAATGAAACTTGTAGAATCATATACTATGAAAGGTAGTATTACATACAACATACAATAGATAACTTTTTTACTAGTGTTCCTCTGGCGCTAAAATTACTGTCTAAAAACAAGATGGCATGGCTCGTTTCTCAACGTTGCTGTACGAATCGAAAGGATGTACACTTACAGTTTACAAGAGTAAACCAAATAAGAAAGTACTTATACTAAGTACAAAACACAAACACGTAAAAATAGATAAAACTAACAAGAGACTACCCGGAAGTGTATCCTTTTATAACAAAACTAAATTTGGAGTCGACATCACTGATCAAATGACACGAAAGTATAGTGTCAAATCAGGTTCCAAAAGGTGGCCACTTCAAGTTTTTTTTAATATCTTTGATTAAGCTGGGATAAATTCCTGTATAAAAGCACGACGGGTGAAACTGTATCAAGGAAAGGCTTTTTGTTTCGCTTAGCTGAAGAACTTGCTTCTGAATATTCGACTTCAGGGGAAAAACCAAAATAAGCTAATATTCCAAGTTCATTTGGTACCCCTCCTGTACGTAAAAGTTTGATTAATTTATAATGTGTATAAGCCTATTTATGTATTACAATGAATATTATTAAACTTATTTTGTTATTTTTTTAAAGTAAATAAGAACTGAAAACCTCATTAAGTACTTTTCTTTGAGATCAGTCATTTCGACTGATTTTGTTAAAAATAGGTATATTTAAATAGCTGGTAAATCTAGTGCTAACGTTAAAATTGCCACTTTGGAAGCGTCGAAACTACTCTTTACAAGTTGTATTGGATGGAGCGTGATTACCGTAATATTGATCAATTGCAGCCAGAAGAAAGGCACATACACCCAGTCTAATCCAGCTCTATCTTAAGTTGAATAAGGGAACTGGGCTTGGATGAGGCACTGTGAAGAGTAAAGGGCACAAAAGACCATGAGGTCTAAGTGCAAGCCTGAAACTCAACTTGAATCAAATCTACTAAAGGGCACAAAAGACCATGAGGTCTAAGTGCATACCTGAAACTCAACTTGAATCAAATCTACTATCTTTGACATTATGGCGCCTTATTTATAACCCCTTGACCATCTCCATAAAATCGACTTTCACGTTTTTAGCCAATCCTATGGAAAATCATACACTTTTTCCAAAGCATAAAAAGTAGATTTCTAACTCCATCAGTAATTTTATGATTGCAGTTGAAATCACAGTGTACGCAGACTCAGTAGTTAAACAATAATCCTTTTTTTTTTTTTTTGAAAATTAAAATAAGGAACCTTCAAAGGTGTGTCCATCAAACTGTCTAGCATCCTTTGTAATACTTCGCTATGCTTATATACAAATTGCTTATAATTTAATACAATAATTTCTACGTGAGACAATAATTTATTCCCAATAGATGTACCGCTGTGTATTTCGCTTCCATTCAATTTAGCAAACGCTGCTTAATTTTTCTTAAAAAAACCAGTGCTTTGTTTAACAAATTCCTACTTGCAAATGATCTCCCATGTAAACTAAGGCTCATTGGACCATATTCGCTTAATTTGAGCTTTCGGATGATATAGCCGGCAGCATTTCGACACAGAGGATGTGCTAGGTAGGGAAAACCTTTGTTTTACAAACACTTGTACGCCTTAGGTCCGATGCAATATCGCCCTTTTCCGATTATTCTCAAATGTTCTGACTTGACCTTCTGTGAAAATTGAGCTGATGTCGAACTTAGAATCCTTCAATTTCATTACTCTTACAAAGGACCTGTCCAATTCTTTTTCCAGAATTGCAATCCGGCAATCAGAGTTCGTTCTAAATCAGAATACATTTTGTATACTTAATTTTTATTAAATAAAAGCTGTTTTTAATCAGTCTGAATACAAGCGTCGACAAATGGAGAATCTGATTCTACAGGCTTATATCAAATATTTAAAACGTGAAAGAGTATCACTGGAAAGTTTAGCTCTCTTCCGAACAGACTCGGTTTTAAAGTGCATTTCAGAGAAATGAAGCGTGCATGCTTTTTTAGCAGGATTCAAGAAATTATCGCACGACTGCCGGAAGCGAGAAAATTGCTTAAATACAGAACATTTTAAACTATGCTTCAAATGAGAACACAATTGACTTGAAAAAAAGAATCGAAAAAAAAGAATTGATCAGATTCGTTTGCAACTTATTTCTCCGGTGTCAATCAGGGCTTTAAAGACGATAGTTTGTTCAGGTTGTAACTTCATATACTAAACTTTCCGGCATACAGATTTTTCGGGATATGCTGCCAGGATTACAGTGCATAGCCGGTTATACATAAGTCTGCAGCACTCAAGTCTAATAAAATAAACCGTCGTTGGAACGATGATACTTTGTAGTTTCTTCTCACTTTATGCACATATTTTACGGTCCTTAGTTCATGTAGTAAAACTGGAAATTTAATCGTAAAAAAATATTTCATAATTATAATACGTCTATGCAAAATGGCGTTGCTCAACACCAGCAGCATTGTCAGAATCGGCTCTCTGAGCCGTTTGATACAAAACGAGGTTTCAGACAGGGTGCCTCGCTGTCGCGTGACTTCTTTAACCTAATGTTGGAGAGCATCGTACGAGCCGCAGAACTTAATCGCTCAGGCGCAATATTTTATAAGAGCGTACAATTGCTGGCGTATGCCGAATATATCGATATCATCGGCCTTAACCACCGCGCTGTTAGTTCTGCTTTCTCCAAGCTGGATAAAGAGGCAAAGCGAATGGGCCTGGTGGTGAACGAGGACAAAACGAAGTACCTCCAGTCTTCAAACAAACAGTCGGCGCACTCGCGTATGAGCACCCACGTCACTATAGACACTTATGATTTCGAGGTTGTCTTTTTCGTGCATTTAGCGATGGTTGCATTAACACCGATGTCAGCCTTGAAATCCAACGTAGAATCTCTCTTGCCAACAAGTGCTACTTTGGACTAATTAGGCGACTGAGCAGTAAAGTCCTTTGTCGACGAACAAAACTAACACTCAACAAGACTCTCATCATGCCCGTCCTAACGTATAGGGCAGAAGCGTGGACGATGACAACATCCGACGCTAATATTTAAAATTTTTGATTTTCATCATGCAAAAGCCGACAACAAGTATCTGTGACAAGAAGCAAGTTCGTGTGTCACCCGACACGCACACATATAAGCTGCAGGACATGCATGCTTGAGCGTCACCAGGAACTAATAGAAATTACCAAGCACAAGAAATTATATACACACACACACATTCTTGTCACCGTGTCATCCGCAAAAAACTGCATATTAATGTTAATTTCATTAACATTATCTGGTATAGTTAACAGCCGGCCTATGCTTGTGCTGGCTGTAACAGCCAGAGTTTGAATTCAACCTTTATGCAGAGAATGTTCCATTAACAATCTCTGATTTATGTATGTACATACATACGTGAATATAAGCAAAATGGAGCAATTCATTGTTGAATTTATAACAGGAGCGACATAGAAAAAATAAAAACTGCTGATTCTCTACATTTTGTAATGTTAGGAATTTTTAGCTAAATTTTACTGCTATTTTAAAATAATTACAATTTTTTTTTGATATGGATGAGTTAAAGTTGTTAATGTAAATATGTACCTATGTATATTTAGCTGTAACCTCCTAATCATGAATTTATAAGATTTAGCTCAAAGGCCAATTATCACAAACTTCAAAAAACTTTAGGTGAACAGACCAATTTTTTTCTTTTCGGTTCGATTTGATATTAATGTGTTTTAAAGTGGATAATTTACATATATTTATTTAAATAAGTTTTTAATTATTAGTTTTTGTTTTTGTTATTTGTTTTTCCCCTTTTTTTGCTGTTTGGAACTCACTAATAGCCAATGGCATGTTTGACAGCTAATTTAACGTCAAACTATGTTGTTCAAATTAATTGGTGGTACTTTTTTGACACATATCCAGTTTCATGCTTCGCAATGTTCACTAAGCGCTCAACACTAAATTGCTTCATTATACAATAACAATTGAATGAGGTGTAAGCAGCCATGTAATACTCGGACGTTAGTTGAATTATGTCTGTCGATATACCATTCAATCATCAATCAAGTGGAATATGTAAGGCGTATGTGGCATACGCCACTTTGATGTACTTTCACTCCCAATGATGAGTTTCCGCTGTCTTTTTCGTTATTGTAAGCATTGAATGCAATGAAAAAACACTAAAGTAGTCGTCTGAAAAGTAAGAAATAATGTAAAGCAAAGCTTTCATTCCGTACACCATTCAAAATTATATGTATAACTATGGAAAAAATAAATAAATGGGAGTAAAATTACATGAAATTTATAAAAGGCCTAATAGGAGGTATTTTCGAATAATAAATGCACCAGTGAATTGGTAAATTACGCAACTGAATGTTGGAGTCAAGATTTCTGAACTTAATTGACAATGGCCAATTAGCACAGAGTAATTAAATGTGCACGGACTGTGTAAATAAAAATCAATTAATTTAAAATGTTGCTTTAAAAAAATATTACATGATAAAGAGAAAAAATTACACAAGAGCGGATCTACCGTAGCTGCCTAGGCAAGAAAAATTTAAGGGGGCACTAAAATTACAAACGTAGAATTAATATTTTTTTCCTCTATTGCGACTTTCTGCATTTGTGATTTACTATTATCTGTCAACATAAACAAAGGATATTCGCGAAATTTTCAACTGAAAAAAAAAAAATAAAAATAAAAGTTGCTCGAGTGTCGGACAGAAATTCCCAAAATCATTTTGAAAAAAAAAAAAAAATGCCTGCTAAGCTACTTCAGGCATTGTTGAAATTGAAATTTGAAAAAGAGGAACCAAGAAGCACGAGAGATTGGTAATTTCTAAACACTCAGGCTAAAAAGTCTGGAGGTATGAAAACAAAAGAGGTAGATAGTCCAGAAGGAAAGGTAAGAAGTGACAGAAAGAAGGAGATAGGAAGAATATAGATATAGACATAGACATAGACAGAGACAGAGACGGAGACAGACCCCAACGGGTCAGGGGTTAGAATTTGCCCGAGGTAAGGTATGCCTGTCGTAAAAGGCGACTAAGATCTATGGTGACCAGTCCCTGAGTAGGGGAGCTCAACTGGTAGTGTCTTCGGGTGCAAGGTCTGACCAAGACTTAATCTCAGTGCCACGAAGAACAGAACCCCTCAGAGTTTGCGTCATAAACGGAGAGCGCAGCATAAGAGAACGCGCGTATAAAATGCTATCTCGATGAGGTTTCTGTGTTATAGGCGATTCGATGCCGCCCTCAATAAAAAGAAAAGAAGAAAGTGCCCCCATCACCACATGGTGAAAAACAGAAAAATCCAGGAGCGACTAATCCTTAGTGGGCGGCTACCTGGTCAGCGACTGTTCTCCATATTAGGAGCGGCTTTCTTTTTAATGATGTGGAGTGCGAGCAATCAGGATTGATTCCAGTAAGATCCGGATTACGGCATACAGGACTTGAAGCAGATTGCGATTGGGCTGGGGTATTGAATCTCTGTGCTCTTAGTAAGGGTAGTGGAATCCAACTGAAACGACTCACAGAAGGGTTCGCTGCCTCTCCGTCCTACTAAAACTTGGCAAGTCTCACGATGCGTTCAATGCCTGTTGCCACCTTTCGTGGCCACGTAGGTAGGGTTGAGATGAATCCCCATTAGTTCCGGCCTGAAGTCTGGCTGCGAACACTGTACCCCATAAAGGGCAGTGTCAACGCTCGCATGTCCTCCCTGAACTCATAGATAACCATGGGTCTTACCGAAGCTACGTATACGGAGATAGTGGTCGTGAGTTGCGACCCTTACAGCATGGAAAAAAATTTTAAACCTACAAATAAAAACAATGAAATATTAACAGCAGGTGGCATAGAAAGAGGTCGGTTATTCGGAGATCCCCGGAGGAGACGCCTCAAGACCTATGCAGCATGCCGTTAGTAAAATACATTGCCAGAGAACTAATAAGGGCCGAGTGGGTGGGTGCTGCATCGGAAAACCCACTGGAGAAGCTAAAAGTGCAACTTAAAAGAAGAAGGTACTACATGTAAAAATGATGAGTCTAGGAGAAGCTATTGACTCTCTCTTGGAATACGACAAAGGCGGTCACAATGCGCACCATGAAATAAAAAGGTCGGTTCACTTATAAATAGAGAGATCTGAAAGAGAGTATTCTTCCAAAACTCGTCATTGGTTGACTTGATTTCCATTTAACCTATCAGATCAAAAACAGTTCTTTGAGAGTTGTGTGTTAAGTGAAGGCAGTTTTGAGCAATAGTGTACCACAATAAAAGCAAAAAAATAGAGAAAACTCTATACGCTCATCAGTACCACTACGGTCAATGTGAAAAGTAGCAAAATTTTTGTTATTTAGGGAAACAATACAGAATGTGGAAACCAATTCATTGAACCAATGATTCCGTGCTGGTAGAACGAATGTCGATGTTAACGAACAAATCGTAGAAATCGGTAAGTCGGACGCCACGCGCGCACTTCTTTCATTGCCAAAGATCTAAAAATAAGCCAGAAAACTTTTCCGATCTTTTGCATAAGGCCTAAGATCTAAAGCCGACATTTAATGTGCCATTCGATGACCAATATTATAGAGCTGAGCCCCACACCAGGCTAAAAACTCTTGAAACGGATCACTTTTTTGACGACAGGAAGTAAAATAGTTAGTTATGGCTGCTTTTAGACTAAGTTTTTACATAACAATTTTCCCAAAATATTTGGAAAAAATGTTATTAATAATTGCAATAGTTTTTAAAGGGTTAGTGTTCTTGATCCTTTTTTTTTTTAAGTCACTAGAATCTAAAAGAAACCTTTTGACGGAATTTCGTCTTGGTAAAAAGTGTTTAGTTCTGTTCCGTGCTGTTAGTTCTGCTTTTCCAAACTGGATAAAGAAGTATAGCGAATGGGTCTGCTGGTAAACGAGGACAAAACGACCTATCTCCTATCATCAAACAAAAAGTCGGCGCACTCGTGTATCGGCACCCACGTCACTGTTGACAGTTATGATATCAAGGTTGTAAGAGACTTCGAGGAACCAGCGAGGAACACCGATAAGAATGTCAGCATTGAAATCCAATGGAAAATCTCTCTTGCTAACAAGTGCTACTTTGGACTGAGTAGGCAATTAAGTAGTAAAGTTCTCTCTCGATAAGAGGAAGGCCTCCTCTGCGTTGGAAAGATCAGGTGGAGAAGGACTTGGCTTCACTTGGAGAGTGAAACTAGCGCCGGTTAGCACAAGAATGAAACGACTAGCGCGCTTTGTTAAACTCGGCCAAAATCGCATAAAAGCGTTAATAAAGAAGAAGGAGTGTTTTAATGCCAAACGTTGTTTTACTGCTAGTTGTACTATATTAATATTTTTTAAATTATTTTCTTCAAATACAGCATTAAATATTGAAAAAAAAAATCCAAAAAAAATGTGATTAAATAATAACAATTTATTAAGTGATACTTTTATTAAGTAATTTTTCAAGTTTGTTTACACTTTGAGCCACTTAATAACCTAGAAATTAGGCAAATTTCATAATTGCGCCATAACCGCTTGTTAATTACTTTTCTTCGTCAAGTTTTCGCCACTTTATCTTTACATTTGGATCGGTTGCATTAATTTAATTCACAAGCATTAGTCGTTGCTATGGCTTTTGCACCACTGGCTGGCTAATTTATGCAAAATTGCCAAGGTCAAGTTGATACACCTCCGTTCTCGGTTCGCAATTAGTTGACCAAAGTAAAAAAAGTAATCTCTAAAAAAAGAACGGTTTATCTAATGGTCATTAGTCTAATTAATATGAATTTGTGTGCATGTGTGGGTAAATGCGAACATACATACATACATATCTGCAAATATATGAGTGGCAGTGAAGCAAAAATAGAGTTCAGAGTTGCAGGTAAATTTATCAAATCGCTGCTTTTTTATTGGTGTGCTGCTATTTCTGTGGGAAAAATTGCATTTTGCAAATCAAAAACACACAAAAGTAATTAAAATAAAATTAAAAATGCTAAATATGTATTCGAATTGAAAAACAAAAGCAACGCAAAACCCCATACAGCGTAGAGTACATCAAAGGCGAGCATAATTAATCATTTGAAATGGAAACGTAGTTGAAATTTAATAAAAACCAACAGAGCAGCAAACAACAAAAACAGCAAACAAACAACGCAGGCAGCGAAGATTATAATCGTTGAGCGGCTCTGTTGTTGCGTTGCGATAGCTGCTCTTGTTGCTGTTATTGGAGACATTAACAAGATGATAGCATGCAGCATTGAGTTTGTGTGCGTGGCGCATCGACCAACGCCGTCACCTCTCATAACCTTCAGACATGTAACATCTTCTCGACACCGGCAGATTATGGCAATTGTTGTTGTTCGTACCGCCAGTGGCAACTTAGTGAGTGACAGACAGTGGCTAAGTGGCCTTGCCAAAAAAGTGATTGTAACGTAGGAGGCAACTTTCGCGTATTTTCGCTTGTTACATCTGTCGCTACGAATTCTCATTCTAAGTATTGCAAATAAAGTTTGGCAAGTAGCAACGTATGGCCATTCTAGTCACAACACCGTTGAAGCGTTGTGCGTAATTATAACAAATTAAGGTGCTGTTAAGGCAACACCAACGCAATGCTTCTGTGCAAATCGTGGCAGCAACGTCAAGTGTAGTGGCTGAAAAGATGACAAGGCCAACGAGAAGATGAAGCAAATCAGCGGTGTATTCTGGTTGGCGACGGCAACGCAACGTTAAAATGTTCGTTTAGGCTTTAATTACTTTTGATGCCATTTAAATTATTGGCATTATTTTTTTCTAGAGATTGGCTATTTTTAGTGAATTCACACATGTAAGTATTGCAAATAATCGTATTAGCGGATATTTGCTTAATTTTCATTGCTGCTTTGGACTTAGCGAGATATTTCTGTTTTTGGTTTTCATGTATAAGTATAAGCCTAAGTCGAGGAATTAGTTTAAAAATTTTAGTGGTCCATTATTGTAAGAAATAAATTTACTGTAGTCAGCTTGGCTTTACGACCACCAAATTTGCAAGACTTATTAAAAAATTAACTGATTTTCCTTAAAGTGCAATAACAGCTGCATTATTTCACAAGCGAAGTGACAAAATAACACTTACATACAAATTTGGGCATGCGGACAACGGTCTCTAGTCACTTTTATAGCCTAATAATTAAAAATCAGGAATCACTGACTGTTGTTTGAATGATGGACAATAAGCAATAATCAAATAAATATTTTAAGAAAAGTAATATATTATTTTATTTGTAATATTAAAAAAAGATTTTGAAAATTAATAAAAAATAAATATTTTGAAAATTAATAAAAAATAATTACTTTTAAAATTAATAAAAACTTAATATTTTTAAAATTGATAAAAAAAAAATATTTTTAAAATTAATAAAAAACAAAATTTTAATAAAAAATAATTATTTTAATAGTTTTCTTGCATTTTACTAAAAAAAGGAAATTTAAATAAAAAATATATATTTAATATTTTAATAAAACATTTCTATATTTAAATTTTTTTAATATTTAAGTTATGTTGCCATACACCACTACACTTCCCAACGTCGCACCCTGTGATCACATTGCACTACACGTGAGTTCATTGTTCCAATTAAAGTTCACACAAGAACTTTCGCTGACGCGACACACGCGCAAGCGATCAATTGCAATATCCAATGCTTGGGAATTGCAAGGCCAGCATATTGACCAACACGCGCAACCCAACGATTGCGAAATACCAGCAAGTGGTGGGAACTGCAACGTTGGCGAATTAGCTTAGGTTAAGAAGCTAGTTGGTAAGAATTATAATTTGTAAAGTTTAGTTAGAATCAGAACCGCAACTAGTGCGGAATAAAAATTATATGTGAACAATTGAAATCGCGTTTTTTATGTTATCGGTGAACAGTTGGTTCACCGCATCTTTAATTTTTTGGAAGCCCCTATCGGTCAGGGCTTAAGTTTTATTATTGTACTAAAAAATAATTATTTTAATAGTTCTATTGCATTTTATTAAAAAAAAAGAAAATTTGAATTAAAAAATACATTGAATATTAAAAAAAAAATATTTGTATATAAAAAAATGTTTTTAATATTTATAGTATAATTTTTATTATATTTTTTTTTATAATTTCTAGAAAAAAAAGTTAATTTAATAATTTTATTGCATTTTTATAAAAAAAATTATTTTCTAAATAAAAAAACATATATTTAATATTTTAATAAAAATGTTTTCTATTTAAAATTTTGTTAATATTTTTAATTAAAAAAAACGTTAATTTAATCATTTGATTGTAGTTTTTTTATGTATTTTTCAGTAAAAAATATATATTTCATATTTCATAAACAATTTTGCTATTTAAAGTATTTTAATGAAAATAAAAAACAAATCACTATTTCTTATATTAATAAAAAGCAATTATTGCAATAATTTGATTGCATTTTATTAAAAAAATAGTAATTTTTAAATAAAAATATTTGTATTTAAGGCTTTTCTAAATAAAAAAAATCTATATAATTAATATTTTTTAAAACAAATTTTTTTATTTATAATATTTTACAAACAAATTTTATACTCAAAATATTTTAATAAAATTTAGTTTTCTTGTGTTATTAATTATTTTAATAAAAAGCAATTATTTTAATCATTTTATTGCATTTTACTAAAAAAACAGAATTTTTTAAATAAAAAATATCTATTCAATATTTTAATAAAAATTTGCAATAGACTTAAAATGTAAAAAAAATACTTTTTTAAACAAAACAATTTGTATGTTTACTATTTTAATAAAAAAACTTTTTTTATTAAAATATTTTACAAACAATTTTTTTATACATAATAATAAAAATGTCTAATAAACTTAAAACAAACAAATTGTTTTAATCAAAATAATATATTTTAATAAAATTTAGTTTTTTTGTGTTATTTATTATTTTAATAAAAAATAATTATTGTGATAACCTTATTACGATTTATTAAAAAAGATTAATTTTTTAAATTAAAAAAATTGTATTCAATATTTTAATAAAAATTTCTAATAAACTAAAAAATTAAAAAAAAAAATACTTTTTTAAATAAGAAAATATATATATTTAATATTTTAATAAACAAACTTTTTTACTTAAAATATCTCACACACAATTTTTTTTATTTAAAATATTTTAATAAAAATTTAAAAAATCGTGTCAATGCCATTAAATATTATTAATCAGCTTTGAGGCTTCTGCATGCCCTTCTTACTCTATCCTTCAACTCCTAATATTTTATAAAAAAAATTATATATTATCTTAATCACCTTTTTCAAAACTGTTTATGGTTAAAGATATTAACACAGAATTTCATTGAACTGTCACCACTTGCTTGATATCGTCACTAATAAGTCGCCAATAGTGACTGCTGTCTGAATATTGGCATTGACATTAGTATGGGTTTTTTTAAAGCGCTCGAACTTTGATATTATATAAATAAAATAAAAAATATCTATATAAATAAAAAAATAATAATAAAAAATAATAGTAAATAAAGTAAAACAATGTAAGTAATACAGCCACAACTTTTTTTGTTTTATTTTCAAACGCGTTCGGAGGTATTCTAGATGGCCTCTTTTGTATGACATCTTCCCATAAATGGCCTCAATTTCAACTTATTTTAAGGTCATCAGCGTTAAGCAAGAAGTTGAAAAATGTAAAGCATTAACTATCTAATATCATTGATGAAAAAAAATAGGGGTACGAGAATACCACCTTAGCGCGCACTTTCAGGACGCGGTGAATCGTGTAGCAACAACGTAGCCAACAGCTACAAAGCAGCGACTATCAGTTAAGTAGTATTTAATATAGGACAAGGCGTTGAATGAAAGCCAAAGGAAGTCAATTTCAGCAGAAGCAAACGAAGTGACACTTAATCAAAAGCCTTCGAGAAGCCAGTGCATCCACCTGAGACATATTTTTAAAAGCAGAGAAGCAGAAATCGCTGAAAATATCCCGATTTGTACCCGTTGAACGATTGGCGACGAACCCATGTTGATTTGTAGAAATGTGATTTTTAACGGCAAAGGACATTTTAAAATTTACAACAATCTCAAATAATTTGGAAACTGAAGAAATTGGCTTATAATTGCGAACATGATTTTTGTTGCCACTTTTAAAGACAAGGATTACAGACGTTCATTTCCAATGGTCATCAAATATACTTTCTACTCAAATATGAACGAGACGGTATCAATAAAACGGTCCGCGGATGACATATGGCAAAAATAAATTTTTTGTTTTTTGGTAGGACTGTTATAAGCTTACATGGCAAATTTCAGCGTGATATGTCACATAGTTTGTTTTCTGTGCTACTGTAAACAAGTCAAGCTCGAGTGTGTTCAGTTGAAAGGGTTTGCCGCGTCTGCTTAAAAGTAGGGATACTCTATAAAATTAGTTCCTAGAGAGTGGCAAGAGGTGATATTACTGTGCTGGAATATATCATTCCAAACTAAATTAGATAAAGCGCAATTAAAAGAAAAAAAAAATCATACGCATTATACTATAATCGAACTTAATAATGAGATCCACTGGCGATGTACTATCAAAGTTATAAAAATCTAACTCCAGAGTGAATAAGATGCAGAGATCAGCGCAATTAGCAATATGTGGCGTCATGAAAACCATGCCATCATTGGCTTTGGATATCATATTACATCTGCCACCCCTAGATCTCTGCTGCAAATACTCAGCGGCCTGTTCCGCTTTAAGGGTCAGAGCGAGCTCAAAATGGAAGATTCACGCATGGGCAGTCAACCATCTTAGACTCCTGTACGGATATACTCAGTGAATGTGAATATCACCCTCCCATTCTCTGCTTCGAAAGGAATTTCTTAATGAAAATCCCTACTAGACTGGAATGACTGGAAGAAGATCCATCACCCAACACAGCCGTTAAGATCTACCCGGATAGAATTAAAATGAACACCGGTGTAGGATCAGGGTTATATTGCGAAGAGCTTTCTATCAGTGAAATGCTATTTCATGCTATTCATGAAGCCTTAAAATGGTTAGAGAAAAACAGAATATCATCAACAGATATCTGCATTCTATCAGACAGCCCAGCTGTCCTACGGGCACTGGATGCATTCCAAGTAACATCAAGAAGTGTCTTAAATTGTCGCCAATCTCTTAATGAGATGGCCAAATAATATCGAATCATCTTATGCTGGGTTCCAAGCTATAGAGATATAGATACAAGGATACTGTAGGGCTGACCAACTTGCAAGAGAAGGTACCTGTATGCCAAACATAAGTAATTGTATGGGGGTACCCCTCGCAACTTGTAAGCTTCTTATTAAGGATGCACTAATCAGTTCTGTAAATCAAAGATGGATTAGTGTCAATACCTTTGAAATTGCTGGGCAAACATGGACAAGGCTAAATCTACGTTTGTCCTAGAACATTATAAAATTGAGTAGACTTCAAATTAGGACCTTAGTAGGGGCCCTCACGGGACATTGGCTCTAAGGAAATCATGCAAGGAGATTAGGCGTTTACATGCATGATTTCTGTCGTAGCTGCAGGAATGAGGAAGAGTTTTTTGCATATACCCAGCTCTAGCCAGAAGCAGGAACCGATATTTAAGATCCTACTTCTTAATGAATATAGATAATCTATACACTTTAGATATCAGCAACCGTTAACGCTTTGTCAAAAGCTCTGGATGGTTCAATGAGGAAAGGGAAATGTAACCCAGCCCCAGTGAAGTTTACCTTACCACTGATAAATATAAGATGCGAAAGTCTATTTAGCTAAAAATAATATTAGTTTGAAGTAAACCTATACTTAAGCAGCTATCAATGACATAGATCTCAACTGGCGAGCTCACATTAGGCGTAATAAAAACTGAAAGTATTGCTAATTATGCTATTAAAGTGACAAGATAACTGGACTTAAGTTTCTTTGCCATGTTGCCACAGTTATTAAAGATATATTGTATATAAACTTGAATTCGTTTTGATTTTCGCATTTTTGGTTATGCCGGTTTTTTTGCGCATTCGCCAAACAGCTGATACCCCGCTTGGCCAAAGGCCGTGCTTTGTTTTCTCATGACAGTGAAATATGCAAAGCTGTAATTATCGACACAAAAGGAAATTCATGTCAACAAATATTTCAAAATTTCAGTAATGGCAATATTTGTTTGCCAGAAAAAAAATTGTACGAGTAAATTGAAATGCAGCGAACGGAAAAGGAAATCGACGAGTAAAGAAAAAAATTAGCTACAAAGCAAATAAACTTATACAGATACAAGTATGTAAATAATCAAACATGAAATATAAATTTATTTTAAGCAAATAGCAGCAAACTTGAAAGCAATGTCATTGGTACTTTAAAAGTGTTAAGTGGCATCATTTAAATGTAATTATGTAAGCAAATGTGTGTCACGAATATAAAGAATATTATTTATACCTATGAGAACAAATATTTAGTGGCAATTGCAAATTTTTTCAATTACTCAAACACTTTATATTAAATTTCAACATCTTGCGATCCGGCAAAACTGGTTGCTTCGGCAAATAAATTACCAACTAAATAACTTAAAATTGCAAGCGATGGAATCTGAACGCAAATGCTAACAGATAAATTGTCGCACTGACTGGCAGAATGAAGAATTCTATTACAGAATTTATATATGTGTGTGTGTGCATATAATGTATCGGGTGTTGTTTTAGCTACATGAGAATTATCGATGCGATAACTATGGTTTGATAGCAGAGAATGCAAAACTTTGTTGATATTTATGTCCAGTGAGGTTTGACAGGTCATCAAGAATAATAAAGGGTGGTGAAATTTCAAGGGCCGATGTGGAATGTGAACCACACCTAAATGTCAGGCTTTTTTTTGCGCTTCATTTGACATTTTTCAATCCCAGACTAACTCAATTTGAACTATGGAAAGATACACAATCGAGAAATGCGTTAAAGTTATTCAGGCTTATTATGAAAACAGGCGTTCAAATCAAAATGCATATCGCGCACTTCATCTTCAGTGATGAGGCACATTTTCACCTGAGTGGATTTGTCAATAAGGAGTATTGCCGCATTTGGGCGAATGATAATCCAAGAGTGATTGCCGAAAAACCAATGCACCCGCAAAGAGTGGTTTAAGGGCCGGCGGCTTCATTGGGCCGTATTTTTTCCAAAACGAGGCCGGTCAGGCAGTTACTGTGAATAGTGTTCGCTATCGTGAGATGATAACGAACGTTTTATGGCCCGAATTGGACGATATGGATGTGAACGATATGTGGTTTCAGCAGGACGGTGCCACCGAATAATCTCACGTCGCGGCAATGTCAATTGGCCGCCAAGATCATGTGATTTGACACCGTTGAACTTCTTTCTTTGGGGTCATTTGAAAAAAAAGGTGTACCTCGATAAGCCAGCAACAATTCAAGAGCTAAAGTATTAGATAATTCGGCACATTACCGGCATAGAACCTCAATTATGCCTCAGCGTCATTGAAAATTTGGACTGGAGATGGAGGTGTGCCGCCGGATCCATTGACCAATATTATCTTAATGAGGTGAAATGACAACAATTTCCTAAAACAAGTGTATCTTATTCAAAATCAACACCAGCCCGTAAAACTTAACCACCCTTTTGATAAGGAACTATTTGCATTTGGTGGTCTTTTTAGGTGTACCGCCGAGGCTGCGGTGGTCATTTGGCCAATATTTTGTTCCATACGTAATTGAGCCATACCAATATTATCATAATAAAGAGAAATGACAATAATTTCTTAAGAAAATTGTACTTATTCGAAATCAACACAGGCCCTTGACACTTTACTACCCTTTATAACACCAGAGCAACGTTTGCAAATTGTTTAAATTTACTTCGAAAAAGGTGAATGTAAACGCGAATTTCAAAGAGTACTGCCTGCCGTCTTCGTAGGTCCGTAACTCTTTTGGAATGAGAAAGCAACTACCGTTACGATGAATGCTGAGCGCTATTGAGCCGTACTGACTGCATTTTTCTTTCCAAGCTATATCATCTCAATTTCTCAGCTATAACATCGGTCAATAAGTCCCGGGCCTGACCTCTTTTTTTTGTTTTTTTTTTAAGGTGGTTGACATCAAACTGTCAGAAACATCTCAAAGGGGCCGTCACACCAATGGAATTGGGAGCACGCTCCCACTAATACTATAACAATCCTCCAACTCGGCTAATTCTACCCTGGGACCACAAAAGTATAACTTCTGGGTAGAGCCGCGTTTATGGACGAAGACACAACAGGTACCCGCGTTCAGGTTCCTCCCCTGTAGGCGTATGAAGGCTATACACCGTCGATAGTCCCAATTACTCCCACTATGTTTATAGGTGGTTCCAAAGTAATGGAGACATCGGAAAACTTGCAGTAGTCTTATCTTAACTCACTACCGTCTTGTCTTCGGTACGATACTGTATTGACCTCTAGATGGCGCCACTAACAGAATCTCGATTTTGCTATTTAATAGTGCTAACCTCTAAAAGTATACTGTAAAAATTTCAAGACATTCGGTGAATTTTTTTCCAAGTTACAGTGCTGTTACGCTACTTTTGCTATTTTTAAAAAACAATGAATTCAAAGCAATTTCGGCAATTTTGATTTATCATTGTTTTCTTATGAAAAAAAAAAATACCGTCGAAGCAAAGCAATGGCTCGATAAACGTTATACGGACTCTGCTCCATCGGAAACAACCATCAAACGATGGTATGCTGACTTTAAATGTGGCCGTACAGACACAGATGATGCTGAGCGGCCTGGTCGCTCAAATGAGGCAGTTACTCCAGAAAATATTGAAAAAACTCTCAGAATCATCAATCAGCAATCGCAAAGTGAAGTTGCAAGAGATAGCTGACATCCTGAAGATATATAAATGCAGTGCGTTCACTGTTTTGCACGAACATTTAGGTATGAAAATGCTGTTGTCGAAATAGGTGCCGCCTTTGCTCACGCCGGAACAAAAGCATCAACGAATTGATGATTGAAATCGCTGCTTGGACATTATTAAGCGGGATAAGTCTGAGTTTTTGCATCGATATGTGACAATGGATGAAACATGGTTCCACCACTACACACCAGAGTCGAAACGGCAATCACCTGAGTGTACTGAACCCGGTGATAGCCGTCCAAAGCGACCAACCAAGATGCAACAGGCAGCTGGAAAGGTTATGACGTCGGTTTATTTTAGATTCGCATGGTATAATCTTCCTTAATTATTTGGAAAAAGGCAAAATAATTAATTCTGATTATTAGTGTGAATTATGGAACAATTAAAGAAGAAAATCGCGGAAAAACGGGTCCATATGAAGAAGAAAGAAATCCTCTTTCACCAAGACAATGCACCGTGTCACAAATCGATGAAAACGATGGACAAATTGAACGAAATTCACTTCCAAGTGCTTCCCCACCCACCGTACAGTCCAGATCTGGCTCCCAGCGACTACTGGCCGTTTTCAGACCTCAAAAAAGTGCTCCGGGGAATAAAATTTCAATCAAATGAGGAAGTTATCGCTAAGACTTAAGCGTAGGCGTTTGAGGCCAAAGATAAATCGTTCTACAAAACCAAAGGGAAAGAATAATTTTTGAAAAAAAAAAAATTTTATTTTGTTTGTTCGAACAAGATGGCGCAACTTGCCACACAGCGCGCTTAACAATCGATTTATTGCAATATTCAAGCCACCATGGGCGTCATACGGCCAGATTTATTGGCAAAAGTAGTCAAAAATTGAGCTGATCGAATGGACTTTGCAACTCGTAGCCGTGGCGGAGATATGGCGGATATCATATTCAAATAAAACAAATGCCCTGAAATTATCTACCGAATTAAAATTTAAAAAAAGTTATTCCAAACATATTTCTGTTTTCCATTTTCATTTCAAGTTCTAAAGTTCTTGAAAGAACACCCTTTATATGTATCAGGTCAGTCCATAAGTTCGTGCGTTTTTTAAAGGTGGTTTTAAAATTAATAAAAAAGAGTTTTAAAGTATTTATTAATCAATAATATATTTTCCTTCATTATTTCCAATGTCTTCTCAATGTTTACGCAAATTTTTAATTCGCTGCTCAAAAAATTGTTTGTTCTTCTTTTGAGAATTAGTTCTTGTTACTCATATGGGATAATAATAATCTCAAAGTGCAATATCCGGAGAGTATGAAGGATGCGACGTTAGCTCCCATCCGAGCTCGTTCAGCTTGCCTTGCGGTATGAGGTCTTGCGTTGTCGTAGTGAAACAAAACTTTGATGGGAATATAATCAGCAGTTATCGTCTGGTTTGGTTCCACCAAATAGAGAGGAGCATCTTCTTGAGGTGAAGGCCATATCTAGTCGGTCGGTCGGTTCTGGTGTTTCCTCTTTATCTAACCATTGGCGTTTGCGAACAGGATTATGGTAAAGGACCCATTTTTCATCACCAGTAACGATACGGTTCAAAAAACTTTCATTTTCAAGCCGTTGCAACAGCTGAGAACACACATTCACTCTCTGCTGAAGGTTGGCGACGGGAAGTCTATGCGCAACCCATTTTCCCAGCTTTGAAACCTTTCCCAACTGAACCAGGTGCCTGTGAACTGTTCCATGCGATGAATTTAACCTCTGAGCTATCATATCGACTGTCAAAAAGTGAAATTATGGGTAAAATACGCACAAACTTATGGACTGACCTGATACAAGAATGCAAAAGAATCGTCAAGCCCACATGCAAGCACAATAATGTATTTCGATCTAGGCACATACATACATACGTACATGTCGAATGCCGCCGAGTTTTATTCAAACCATTTGCTCCCACTCTGCCGGAGTATTCATAATTTTGATAGACCATCGTTAGTTGACATGGCGCTGCACACTCAAATTTTTTTTTAGTTGTCACGAGGAACACAAAAATTGCTTTATCTATAAATTTGCAATGTGGGATGCCAAAAAAACGAAGCGCGGTTTATACCGGTATGCTGATTAAACTTATAAATATTCGAATAGTAACGGGTTTGTGCTTAGAATTTTTATTGCTTGGCGTAGATGAATTAGAAATGTTTGAAACATAAAAGAATTTCCCGTTCCGATGTGTTATGAGCAATAAACTGGGCGTTCATTTCTTAAACAAGATGCAAACTAGTTTTCAGAGCGTTTTTTTCTTTGTCAGAATAATTTGCCGCCTTCAAGCAATTTCAATAAAATACATACAAACATGTTTGGATTTGTTCAAGCCACTTTGCACATTGGAATGCTTTTATTTATTTCGAAAGCATTAGTGCAATAAGATAAGAGTGTTTATGTATTACTACAAAAAGTATTAGAAGTCACATTTTTTAAAAACAAGGCAAAAATAATAATTAAAGTATAACTACAACGCAATAAGAAAATAGAAAAGGTGGTTAAATTTCACGGGCCGATGTTGAATGTGAACCACACCTAAGCGTCAACGACACCGTTGGACGTATTTCTTTGGGGTTATTTGAAAGAAAAGGTGTACGTCGATAAGCCAGCAACAATTCAAGAGCTAAAGGATGAGATAATTTGGCACATTAACGGCATAGAACCTCAATTATGCCTGAGCGTCATCGAAAATTTCGACCATCGGATGGAGGTGTTCTGCTGAGGCCGCGGCGGCCATTTGGCCGATATTTTGTTTTATGCGTAATTGATCCATACCAATATTATCATAATAAAGAGACGTGACAATAATTTCCTAAAAAAATTGTATTTTATTCTAAATCAATACCGGCCCTTGAAACTTAATCACCCTTTATTAAAACTTAGGCACAATTTGCAGTTCAAATGGCTCATCGATTTGTAGAAAAGAAATAATGCAGAAGATGCCTCAAAGGGGAATTATATGAATTTTATGGCAGATCCCTAAGGGGACATGAAGCCTCTCGCCTCTCTTGTCAATCTCCCTCTTCGCTTTCCCGCAGAGCACCGTTAACTCCAACTGGAGACTGGGTACGCACTCAACCCCAGTGGAAAGAAGGGGAACAAAGGAAGTAGGATGATCAGGTCCTCCTAGAGGGCCGTTTTGAGCGCAAGGTTGACAACATAGCCCCAAGTAAAAAAAAACAGGAAACTTTTGTCATGGAAATTGAAACTAAGCCACTGATTAAAAACGGAAAAATATGTCGACAACAGGGATCTCGAAAAAAGGGCTATGATGATTTAAAATTATTTACATGGAATGTTGCCGCTTTATAAGCAGGGCTCTTCAAACCTCGGCCGACGCAGTTGAACTTTACAAAGCGAGTATCCTGACAGTACAAGAAGTTAAATGGAAAGGAAGTGGAACTATACAATCCAAAAAATGATTTTTACTACAACTGCAATCCAGAGCACCATATCTTCGGAACAGGTTGTTTTGTCTTTGACAAAACCCAACAAAATGTAATAGATTTTCAATCTATCAACGTAAGCTGATGCACCATCCGAATAAGGTCTAAATTTTACAACGTAAGCAAGCGTTTATAAACAGCTGTCTGCGTAATAATCGTATACTTAAAATACCTGTATGGTGGCCAAGAGTTATAACAAACGAGGAGCTCTGGAGAAGTACGCACCAAAATAGCATCAACAGTGAAATAAAGAAAAGAAAATATGGATGGATAGGGCATACTCTGCGAAAGCCTTATGAGGGAATACCGCATGCTGCTTTGACTTTGAACCCGCAAGGAACGAGAAGCAGAGGCAGACCAGTGATGACTTGGCAAAGGACTATCCGCAATGAAACTAGAAAATCATTTAATGAACTGAGATTTATGTCTAGAAATAGAAATATTTGGAATACTTTTGTTGAATCCTTAAGCTCCTAAAGGAGTATGGAATAATAATAGAAGAGAATCAGATGAGGAAAGAGAAGCTTCTTATGATGCGCTAGATCGCATGCATATGTATATGAGGCGTGTCCTATGCATGACATGAAAATCATTATTGGTGATATAACACAAAACTGATTAGCATTCGTCTCATTAACTTTTCTGCAACAAAAACATGGTCAAATGGCAGAACAATGTTTGAGGGACGGACCATACGCAAAATTATATGAGTTTCACCAGACGACAAAACGATAAACCAGATCGACCATGTAAAATATATAATATAAATCCAGCCTCCTTCATGTGAGAATTTTACGTGGCACAAACGTAGCCTCTGACCATTTTCTGCTTGCCACTCTGCTTGAGCCAGAGCGGCCTCCCAGGCGCGTCAGGAGACACCTCCGCAACTACGCCGACGAAATCCAGCACAAAACGAACAGTCATCTACTGGACCAGACAGTGTTTAGGCAGAAAATAAACGACATTCATCGGGAGGCCATCACCACCTTCTTAATCTCCGACCACCGAATGCCGTAATCAGAGTCCAACCACCTTCTACAGCAGATGAAGAGCTCCAGCTTCCCCGTGAGACCTGCGTAACACTGGCACAATCACGTTCTGGATACTGTAGCAGGTTAAATTCCTACTTATTCAGAATTGACCCCGACATACTAAACATATGGCCGACATGTGAAGGCACCCCGCACGACAATAACCATCTTTTCATATGCCCCATCAAACCCACTCATCTAACACCCCTCTCCTTCTGGACCCAACCTGTGGAAATAGCAAGTTTCCTGGGCCTACCGTTAGATGAGTCAGACGAAGACGATCGGTGATATACACTACACTGGCAGAACTTGTTTTGCTCCTACAACAACAACAACGAGGAAAAACATGACAAACATACCTTATAGAACTAATTTGGAGACCCTGGACTATCCAGACATAGAAAAAGTTTTTCAGAAACATCTTGACGAAAGTCTATACCAAATGAGCTGCTCTGAAGACGTAGATGAAGCTTGGAGAAGTATATACGAAAACATAAAGGTTACAGCTACAGAAATGTTGGGAAAATCAGATGACAAACGAAAAACTTCTTGGTTCGACGAAGTATGCAAAATGGCTACAGAAAAAAAAAACAATACGCGAAAGGCAATGATAAGCCGCAAAACGCGCCAATCTACAGAAATGTATGAAAAGTTAAGGCGCGAGGAGAAGAAACTGCATAGGAAAAAAAGAGAATTTTTAGTAAGGAAAAGTTTGAACAACTGGGAGCAGACTTCAAATGCCATAACTCACGCCATAATACATATCAGGTTTTCAAGAGGGAAGATCAACAGATTTTAGAAAAGTCTCACGAATACGACATGACGACGAATCATTTTTTGATAGACTCCAAAGCAGCTTGCGACAGCGTAATTAGGAACCAGCTCTTCTCAGCGATGGCAGTATTTCCGATAAGTTAATATTTTTAACACGCCCGACCATGCAGAATGTAAGGAACGTAGTAAGAGTTCAGAACAATCCATCGCGAGAGTTCGCCACCCTGAACGAACTTTGGCAAGGGGCAAGGGCTCTCATGTCTCCTCTTTAATATTGCCCTTGAAAAGGTTATCAGGGGCTTTGCCGTAAACACAAAGGGACATTTTGTTTAAATCGGTTCAATAGCTGGCTTGCGCGGACGACATAGACATAATCGCAGTCGAGTTTGAAAAGATAAGCCTTCGCAGGCATTGAAAGAGCAGCAAAATGTAAGGGTTTAGAAATAAACGTAGTCAAAACTAAGGCAATAGTTTCAACTACATCAGAATCTTTCAGACACAATGTGGGTCAAATACTAAAAATCGGTGACAATGGTTTCGAAGTAGTGAAGGAATTTAAAAACCTTAGCGTAATCATTAAACATGAGAACAAAATTTCTGCAGAAATCAGCCACATTATCCTTATGGCCAACCGCTGCTATTTTTCGCTGTGTCAACACCTAAAAAGTCGCCTCTTAGACAAAAAAAAAAAAGATTTCACGCAGTTATTATTTCCCCCTTGCTATACGGTAGTGAAACGTGGAATAAACAGAGATGCAAATAAACAGAAGCTGCTGATTTTCGAGAGGGGAGTGCAAAAAAATTTTGGCGCGATATGTGACCCCATCTGTGATAGCTATAATCATGATCAACAGATTGAGATGGGCAGGCCACATAATGCGGGCTAATACGAACTACCCACCTCAGCAAATATTCTTCGGTAAATGCTAGAGACAGAGAAGAAGGGGCCGCCAGCCGCTTAGATGGATTGACAGTGTAGAAAAAGCGCAGGCTTATTGGGATTTCAGGCATGGGGGACACAGGCATACGCCACAGCAGGCGAAGACCTGACCAGGGTTGTCCAGCCAACAATGATGATGAATAAAGCCGAATATTTTTGAAGTTGATGGTGTAATTTGGAGTGTAATGGACTTGAATTCTAGACAACTTGAAACGAATGTGTGGCGATCTTTAATAGCAATTCGAGCGGTTGCTACGCCAATGAATAATACGAATTTCATTATTACGCCAGCTACCAAGGAACAGTCGTATCGAGGCCGATGAAGGTCAAGATGCATCTGTTGGCCAACATAGTCAAGGGTGCAGTTTTCAGGGATACAAGCGGTAATCACATCGATTGAAGTTGCGTATTGCACCCTCATATCTCCATATAAACAACTACTTCGATTGTTTCACCATTCCAAATATGCAAAAATGGATCATCCTCAGAGACATGAGTCGATAGAAGAACTCATGGGGAAACAAACGCCGCGAATGCTTGTGTGATTTATTTGAAGGGCTGGAAAAAGTTATAGAAGTGTGGAGGTATATAGAGTTAATACGACAAATGCATATTTCGAATAAACTGGTATGTGGGCTACGAATTTTTTACGGCTGTTGACGCAAAAACTAAAACAGATTTGAAAGGTACTCGCAAAGATTTGAAAAGTGCTGCCAAATATTATTTATTTCTCTTTTTTGAGACCGCTTTGGAAATCAAATCATTTAATGCACATAAATGGACAATGTAAGTGGATTAATATATTTTTGGTATTAAATTTTAACAATAAAGAAAATATGTTATCATCAACCCCAGGCTAGAGTTATAAAAAAGGGAATATGAGATGCATAAATAATTTTTATGCGAAGCTTATGGGAGTAAAAATATTTGCAAAAATTAATGAAATATTTATTTCAAATTAATGTTGTAGGCATGAAAAAATAAATTAACTGAAATGAAGTGATGAATGTGAGTGCAGTAAATATTTTTACTCTATTTCTAATGAATATAAAAGTGATTGCCGAGCAAAAATAATTTGAAGGTACCTATGTACCTATGGTACCTACAAGCACGTAACTTATCGTCAACAAATATCGTAAGGAGGGAAGAGTTTGGGGAAATAAATGTATTAAATAACGAATATTTCCAAATAGTAAAAGGCATAGTAAAATCTCGCTCAATACCCGAATACCACTTCTAGGGCGTCATCTTTCATAAACCAATTTAGCCTCATATGCGATGGTGAGGTCATAGTATAAAATACGAAGAAATAAAGGTGAAATTAATTTTTTTTTAATTTCTAAGTACCAAGTAATTACCTTTCGATAGCTAACGTAAGGAAAACAAAAAAATTTCTTTGTATGCAATAAAAATACAGTGCAACAAAATAAAAAAAATTACTTGAACTTTTTAAGCGGTATGAATTTTCAAAAAATTCACTTTTCTGCATTTCTTAAAGTATAAATAAAGTAGAAATATTTTGCGAAAATTTTAAGTGAATCAAACTAATAATTTTCGAGTTATTCAACAATTAAAAAAGGGCGTTCGGACGCTCTGGCGCTCGATAGCAAAACTTTAAATGCGTTTTTCTCAAAACTATGTGTTTTGAACTGGTAATCACAGTAACTTAAAACCGCTTGGTAGATTTCAATAAAATTTATACTGCTTTTGAAAAACATGAAAAACTTGTGCCTGGTCGAAGAATTTTTTTTCAAAAATTTTGATTTTTTTTTTCAAACTATGGGAGAAATTGTCAGTTTTTTTTTCTCAACAAGATTATCTATTAATAAAACTAATTTTTCTTGTCCGATTGATTTCACATGAATCTCCAAGGACTTGCGATGATCCGCGCGAGGCACTTCTGGAGAAATGGGCTGCACACAAACAGCGACAAATTTTACAATTATTTTTTTTTTTTTTTAATTTGTTACAGTTATGTCGAAACATGATGTATTAATGCTATGTTTTTGTTTTTGTAAAATAAAGTAATTGACTACCAAAAAAAAAAAGATTGAAAATCATCATATCTTCGGGCCTCTGATTAAAATTATTGTTTTTTTTACAGTTTTGAAGGCTTAAAAAGCCATTTTTGATACCTGCTTCATTGTAAAACTGGCGCTAATCGACGTTGTATAGATTTCTTCATTATTTTTTTATTAGAAAAAGTAGGAATTTCATGAGAAAATTTTTTTCTGTTGAATGATTTATAAGAAAAAAATTGTGTTTTTATGATTAAGAAATCTTTTAATCAAAAAATTATATCTTGTATAACAAAATGGCATTTTTTCTTATTCTTTAAGAAAAAAATTACGGTGTGAAACTACAAAAAATGGCAAAAAGAATTTACGATAATAGAAATTAGTTGGTACTTAATTGCGAACCTAAATTTTGGTCTTTTTTACTTTAGCAGGTATTTAAATCATTACCAGTGTGAATTTCTATGGAGTATCAGAAGTACCAGGTTATAAATACATCTGTGAGTTTTCTGCAATTTAATTATAATGGCCGCCACTTTTGCCACTTGATAATCTGATTGGAACAGTAGAAGCTCATGGAGAAGTTTCAAATACGAAGTGTTAGAAAAATCCACTATCGAAGCCTTAAGTCTCCCTACAACAGAACAAAGTATGTTCTACTAACAAATGCAGTTGAAGCCATGACTTTAACTGGTTAGACAGTTTTAAACGTAGATGATTTCAGTCGTGTTGATGATAGGCTGCTGCGAGTTACATATAAACTGTAAACCTAAATGCAGCATGCGGCCTTAAAGGTTTTTCCAGACAGGTTTTTCCTACAATTACTTTCTAGTGTGTAAAAAGCCGAAGGCCATTAATTTTAAACAATTATCTCAATCAGTAGACAGTAAAAGTCAACCATTTGGACTGTAATCGACAACAAATCTACAATTGATTGGAGTGCACCGAAAATTTATCACCCATTTCAAAAACATTTTTTTTTTAATTACGCTAAAAGGGAAATCAACACCTAACCATACACAATAGGCATTGTTAGCGAAGTGTTTGCACACCAAATGTGCAAAATGCATCTATTAAAGTGCGACATTGCCCAAACCGACGATCTTACACTCAATTCCAAAATTGGCCATACTAAATCACTGAATATCACTACACATGTGTGTGTGTGTGTGTGTTTACAGGCAACGAATAAAAGAAAATTTCATAGATTAACAATTACATTAACACCAAACAAATGCGCTGTGGTTAACTTATTTTTATCGCGCAAATCATGGTTGGCACTTAGGGTCAAATGGCAATCAGTCGTTTGTGGTCTGATGATTTTTGTGTGGATACAATTTAACTCGAATGCGCTACAATGGATCTCGAAATGCATTCAACATTTCGATTTGTCTGTCCGCCGCTTTAGTCATGCACGCTCGTACTATTAAACTGAAACGTTTGGTTGAAAAGGAAATGGATTTGGATTGAATGCTGCAATCAAACGAGCCAATAAATTAAAGCGCACGCTATAGATTCAACTCGAACTCAAGTGAAATATAACACAACAGGCGGTGGCAATGGAAAGGCACCGGAGCGCATCCCCAATGCATTTACTTGCAAGATAATTTACAGGCTGCGCAATGAAGTCGACACGTAACATGTATATGGGCATTAGGGCGGGCGGTTTTTTTTTTTTTTTTTTTGTAGACTCGGGTTCAACAAAAAGTTATTAGAAATAAAGTCCCAGAGTGCAAAGTTTTAGAGTCAATTTTTAGCCTCCAAATTTTAAAAGAGGCTATCATTAATTAATACGAAGTTAATATGAGTGAAGTTAACTTAGTCAGTAATAGAAGTGGTCAAACAAGAATACTAGACGAATACCCCTCACATCAAAAGACAGACTTTCGTAACTCAGTAGAGCTGCAAACACATTCTTTACCACAACTGTCACAACGAGAGAAGATTGGACAATGGGATATTGGACAATAGAAGTGGAATCAGTATCTATACTGATGGTTCCATGTTAAATGAACAAGTAGGCGGAGGTCTTCACTCTGAGGAAATGAGTGTCAACATCTCATTCCGGCTACCGCTTCACAGTAGTGTCTTTCAAGCTGAAATTCTGGCTATCAGGGAAGCCCTGCTAGCCGTAAATAAAAGTGTCCTCATCACAAGCGATATAAACCTATATTCAGATAGTCAATCGGCCCTGAAAGCTTTAAAATCTCCTAATATTAACTCTCTCTCTTTCTCTTTCTCTTAGCTTCACAGTCTGTGGTGGACTATAGCTTCATTAACAATCCTCCTCCAATTCAGTCGCTCTCTAGCCTCATTTACGAACGTTCATCGCTTTTAAGTCTGCTTCTACGTCATCAAACCACCTCTTTCTTGGTCGGCCTCTCTTTCTCCCTACAATTGAACGCAAAGTAAGCACCCTTTTTTGGATTCTTTCTAATATGAACTCGAAGACAGTAAAATAATGTATCGATGTTTTGACAGAATTATCATAGTATTTTGTACTAAACCTGCTCTGCGTACCGGGTCACAGCGGCATAGCAGGCAACTGCAAAGCAGAAGAACTAGCGAGATTGGGTACCACATTACCGATCCAAGCAGACAAAGCGAACATATCTATACCTTTAGCAACTTGTAAGATTCTTTTAGACAAACACACTATCAGAGCTGTCAACGGGCTATGGCCCCAGTCGCTGACTTGTGCACCAATAGAATGACGTGGCCAGAATGGAACATGGGCCTCACAAACCGACTGTTGAAATTGAACAGGAAGGACATGAGAAATCTTCACTGTCTGATTACCAGGCATGCCAGTAAATTGGAAGCACCCAATAACGACTAATGCAGAAGCTGTAAAGACATTGAATAAGAAGATACTATAGAACACTTTCTATGCGGGTGCATGGCTCTGGATAGCAGAAGGTTCAATACTTTAGGGAAAAACTTCCTGAATAACTTGGCAGAAGTAGCTAATATAAAAATAACAAGCCCTGTTAGATATATTAAAGCCACAGGTTGGTTCAATGAGGGCAATGTAGAGTGAGGAGAGGGCACCCGGTGGTATCACAATGGGCCTACAACAGGCCTAGGTGTGTCACAACCGACAACCACTATACCTACCTACCTAATATAAGAACTAACCGTTTCTTAAGTACTATAAATGTTATTGTTATTTTCTTTTGACGTGACAACGTCTTATAATTCGATGTAATCGGCTGCACGCACCAAAAAATGCGGCGTTACCTTGCTCATACGGCGTTACCTTGCTTATGCGGCGTTATCTTGCTCATGCGTCGTTACCTTGCTCTTGCGGCGTTACCTTGCTTATGCGGCGTTATTTTGCTCAAGCGTCTTTACCTTGCTTGAACTGCAAGCGAAAGCGCGGAACGAACGACAAAGAGGCACAATCGGCCCCCGCGTTCGGCAACGTTCGACATCTGGCTCTCTCCTACTTGAGTGAGCATATATATGTATGTATATGCGCATTTGTATATAGGTAAATTCACATATTTGTATTTGCATATGTCTTCTTCCTGTGTGCATAATAATGAACCATTTCTCTGTTGAGAATAGGACGATGATAGGAAAAGTAGGAAATGAAAGAGGGTGGTTCGAGAGTAATGTGTCTGAAAAAGGCAAATCGATGATGTTGCCTCTTAGTGTTGTTGACTTATTAACGTCTGATGCACAATCGAAATTGAACATATCTTTCATGAATTTGATAAATGTTTCGTTATTTTTCACACTTGTGTAAATGTAACTTGATCAATTCCATTGCGATCCCATTTATCTCCTTCTCTTTATCCATACAAAATATCTATCAAACAAAACAAATTAAAATTTTGTTTTTTTTTGCAACCATTACATCAGTATTTTCTTATGACGTTGCCACGTTAAGCTATCGTCAGTAAACTGACTTCACATACAACCTCTTTTTTCATAAAAAGTTGTTCCTGGGTATTTCTCATCCGAAGAATTTATTTTTATTTAAGGAATTGAATTTAAAGACCGCACAACTAATTATGTATAAATTTTAATATTATATTATGATAAAAAAGTGGCTACATGTAATTTTTTTGATATGTAAATATAATATTTTTTTTAATTTGATAAAAAAATCGGGTTTCTATACGTAAATTAAATTAAGGCTTGCAAGAAATAATGTTTGGTATATGTAAGTCATATTTAGGCTCCCACCAAATATTAAAAGAAATATTTTTGTATGTAAGTCAAATTAAGTATTCAAAAACAAAGTGTTTATGTAAATCCAAATAAGGCTTACAGAAAAAATAGTATTTTTTTATATGTTATTTAAATGAGGCCTTCCAAAAACCAAAAGCATTGTTTTTTTAACATAAATTGTTGAATTAAGGTTTCTAAAAAATAAAAAAAAATAAAAAACAATTTTTTATATGAAAATCATATTAAGACTTACAAAAAATAAAAAGAAAAAAATATTTAATAATAATTTTTTTATATATAAATGAAATTTTTTGCTTCCGAAAAAACATACGATATTTTTTTGAATTCAATAAAAAAAACGTTTTGTATACGTAGGCTTGCAAAAAAAAATTTTTTTTTATATAAGTCAAATGAAGAATACCAAACAATCAAAAAAATGTTGGCTTCCAAAAAATAAAAAAAATAATTTTTTTATATGTAATTCAAAATAAGTTTTTTCCAGAATATAACAACAATAACTTTTTGTGTAAATCAATTCAAAGCTTAAAAAAAAATGTTTGTAAATCCAATTGAGGCTTCGAAAAAAAAATTATAATTTTTTTATATGTAAATCAAATTAGGGCTTTCAGAAAATAAAAAAAACATTGTTTTTTTAACGTAAATTGTTGAATTAAGACTTCCAAAAACTAAACAAAAACAAACAATTTTTTATTTGCAATTCATATAAGACTTACACAAAATGAAAAGAAAAACAGATTTTTGGTTTTTTATATAGAAATTATACTAAAAGTTTTATTAAATCAAAAATTTTTTTTTTTACTTTTTTTTATAATCCCAAATTTTGTTGTCATAATTGTTATGTTAAAGGTGTTTAAGTATTTTTTAGTTTTTTTTTTTTTACTTTTACTAATTTCTTTTTACAATTTTCTACTTTTACGTTCATTGCCATAACTCCTCTCTATTTTCGTATTAATTAAATATAGGTGTTTATCAAATGTTTGGGGATATCAAATTAGTTTCATTTGTTCCAATGAACTTTATTTTCCTAGAATGCCATGTAGAACCTGAATTTGCCAGGAACAAAGTCGAAAAAATTGTTGCACACAAATTGAACCACCCTAATGTGATATATATCTACAAATATATCTAATGTATAGATAAGTTTATTTATATGCGTGTTTATATGTGTGTTTGCAAGTATATGAACATAATATATACATATGTGTGTATACAGTCAACGTCAAAAGAAAGTGTACGCCCCATATTGACAAGTTTTGACTTTTAATTTTAATTCTGAATCTCAATTATGACTGCCCTCCCTTGCGAATTAATGGCAGTACGATTCCAAAATCTGACAGCGTTAAGTATGCAATTTTATAGCCCATTGAATTTTTTTGTAGTAAAGTGCAAGTTTCAATTAGATCAAAAAGGACACTGATTTTTGAGCATTTTTTTGCTCGCGCATTTAGAAACTTTGTGTGCACTGCAGTGTGTTCGAAGCAGAGGTGGCCGCAATTAAAGCAGCAGCTATTATGGCCCTAGGCTCTATGATGGTGCATTCGAAACTGGTCAGGGAATGCCTGATCTCGCTCTCGATTGCATCAGAATTCTTCGATATAAATATAATTTGGGTACCTGGTCACAGTGACATTACTGGAAACTGCAAAGCCGATGCGCTGGCCAGACAAGGGACCTGTGAGGTAGTGTGCCCGCAAAAGGAGAGGATCGGGATCCCCTTGACAACCTGCGCTCTACTCCTAGAAGGAGCACTGGGCAAGTACACGAACGTGTAAGGTCGCGAAGTGGCCACGATTGGATAGGAGGCTTTCAAGGAATATTCTAAGGATGACAAAATCTCATCTGTTAAATTTCGTGGGCATCCTCACGGGGCACTGTCCGCGGGGTATACATGCCTTGAGACTCGGAATTACTTCGATTCCTTTTTGCGTCAGCTGTATGGAGGATGAGGTGGAATTATCTCAGCACCTGCTCCTCAGCTGCCCAGCTCTCGCGGGACTAAGATTCAAGCATCTTGGTTCTCACTTCTTTTGTGCGCCTGCTGATATAGCATAGAAAACAAAAATCTGATGAACTTCATCAGCAACATAAAGAGGTTAACACAACCGCAGACTAGTCACCGTTCGTAGTCCACAAACACTCAACCTTTCCCATCCCATTCCCTTTCGTCCTCTTTTTTCCTTCACCTCTTTTCCCCCTCTTGCAATGGTATCACAAAGGATGAACCAAACTTCTTCGTCCAAGTGGGCCCACTCTCTGGGCAACCATCACTACCTAACCTAACCTAACCTAGAAACTTTTTTGGTTTTTGTTACAGTATGGACTGAACTTTTATAAAAACATAGTTGAAGTGGCTAAATAATTAAAAAATTAAAACTTATCAATATGCAGTGTACACTTTTTTTTACGCTGACTGTACATGTAATTGAACATGAAATTCAATCGCCCCCACTTGAATCTTGCACTGCTTAAACATTTGCAGTCGCATAAAACATTATTGTTGTTGTTTTTTTTGTGCGAAAATCTATTTACATTACCTCACTTTAGCCGCTAGCTGTCGGTTTATTAATTGCTCAGCGAAATTGCATTAAATTTCTATTATTTATTGTCATTCACAAGCACAATACTGCCAGTAGCCGTGAGCAGAAAGATGTGGGAGCTATTAATTAGACAGATTCCAGTTGACTTATTCATGCGGAATTCTTATTTCAAATTTCTTATACAACCATAAGAGGCGGCTTTGAAATACGCAATACGTGCAGCGCCGACAATGAAAAGAATTTAAAGCTTTGCTGCCAAAAGCTCACGCTTTCAGTTTCGTTCGTTCGTAACTTCTGCTGCTCTATGGAATTGTTCGCCGCGCCTTCTGCTTGTAACACACCCATACGATGACCATTACGTTTTATGTTTGCACTCGCATATAACTGTCAACTGCAGCAAGTCTTCGCACAAGTTTATTCACACATTAGTATGTTAATGTGGCAGCACTCAAAACAAGTTTGTTGCTTAAGTCTTCTGTCTTCTGCCTTCACACTCTCACACACACACAAGGCAGGGTATTCTAAACTTCTCAACTGTATCCATACATATGCGCGTATAGAATCAGGTGAATGTTTGGCACTATTACGTCAGCTGTGAAAAAGTTGCTCAAATTGTGGGACAAAGTTTATTGGAGAAAAAAAAAACAATTTTAAAAAATTAAAAAAAATTTTTTTTTTAATTAAAAAAAATTAAAAAAAAAAAATTTTTTAAAAGTATTCAGCCAAAAACGAAATAAGTCTATAAAAATATGCATTAATAAATCAAGTTAAATTTTTTCGGTGATAAATTTAAATAAAATTTGATAGATAACTGTAAACAAACTTGACCAAGCCAAGGGTGTCAAACTACTTACGCCCAGTTTGCGTATGAATTATCCTCACTATGAGCCACAAAGCCTATGAACACTTTCGAAAATTCACATTTGTGGTGCAACGCAATTGGAGACTAAGGCAATTAGAAACTAACACCCAAAACATTTAGACATTTGCGGTGTTGTTTACATACAGCAGCACATTTTCCTTCTTACTGATAGAATTGCAATACTTGCGATTTCAACCTCCAAGTAAGAGATGTGCTTTCCATACTGAGCTGAGATGTTGCTAAATTAATTTTGTTTATTTTTATTTTTTCTCCTTCACATTTGTTTTTCATAGTTTCACATTTCATAACTTTTTCTTTTGCTGCACATCGAATGAAGCTGCATCTCCTGCTATTGAATTCCTGTGTCGCGTCTGCCTCAATAGATTTTAACAACAAAGCTCCACACAAAAAAAAAAGAAATTATTTGCTGAAAAATTAGTTGAGGTGAAGCGATTCCACTTTAGCCATAAACCTGCATTTTACAAAAGTACGGAAAAGTAACAAAAGGGTAACTCTTGGCGGCAGCGCAACAAACAACAAAGTGTTGCTGCAACTCATTTCGCTGTCGGTTATAAAATCATCTTACTTTGCACTTTTATTATTCTAAGCCTTAGCGTTGCTTTGGTTGTTGTTTTCCTCAAACAATTATATGGTCTTTTGATACCTATGTACCGTTAAAATTGTGCATGTTGCAATTTGATATACTCCTATTTGAATTTTTATTGTTTGCTGCGCGCTACATTTTATTACACCGTAAAATATTAAATGGGCGTCTATCATAAACAACGATGATTGTCAGTTTAACTCTTTGCTCTTAAAATACATGCCGAGCCATCGTAAGCCCTATGCTAAAAATGACTACTAGACGACAAAACAAAAAAGTTTGGCTAACATTCACTAAGCTTATGCAACGCCTTGAGAAAAATTATATTAAATGCAAAATAATTAATTTTTGAGTAGTTTAAGGAAATACACAACAGGTGAAGCAGCTTAACTAAGCAACAAAACTGCTGAAATATCATATTTTCACACATTCGGTAGTGAGCCTTCAAATTAAAGAAAATAAAATTCTGTTACTTTGACTTATTACCTGTTCGAGTAGCAAAGTTAAATGCCGATAAAATCACAGAAATAATTGAAGTTGACTAGCATATTAGTACTCGTAGCATAGGCCAGGCGCTAAAGATCGACCATAAAAAAAAGTAAGTCAATTACTTCAAACTTTTGAGCAAAAATAATGCGCTTCTTTTCCCCCAAACAAATATTTTATGAAAAAAAAAATCACGCCGCGAAGAAATAATTAATATAAATAGCAGCGTAACTAATTTAGTCGAACGTTTGCAGCAGATTAGATGGATTGGCCACATAATAAGAATGCCCAACGAAAGAATCCAAAACAGGCTGCTTACTTTGTATCCAATTTCTAGGAAACAAGAGAGGCCGACCAAGAAAGAGATGGCTTGATGATGTCGAAGCAGACTTAAAAGCGATGAACGTTCGTAATTGGAGAAATGAGGCAAGAGAGAGACTGAATTAGAGGAGGATTGAGATGATGAAGCTATGGTCCACCACAGACTGTGAAGCCAAGAAAAAGAGAGACAGTTTCTAATAAAAGGTTTTCCAATAACAGGTGTTATTTAGATTAAATTAGAGATGATTAACGATTTTTGATGGCCGTAATTGGATGGTATTGATCTGGACAACGTTTATTTTCAACAAGACGGCGCTACGTGCCACACAAGCAAAGAATTCATTGATCTTTTACGGGAAAAGTTTCCGGACTGTGTTATCTCTCGAAGTGGTGATCAAAATTGGTCACCGAAATCTTGTGATTTAACACTTTGTAACTTCTTTCTTTGGGACCAAGTGCAAGAGAAGGTCTACGCCAGCAGCCCAGGGTCTATTCAAGACCTCAGAGATGGAACTCGTGAGGCTATCGAGGTCGTAGGGTAGCCACTTTGCAATTCGTTACGGAAACTTTCATGAAAAGGATATTGTCCTGTAAGCGTGGTTGTGGTGGTCATTTGCCCGATGTTAGTGTCCACTTTTAACGGCATACCTTCCTCTTTATAATGAAATAAACATCCGATCATTTATATTAAAATATAGCATTTTTCTTTGGATATCAAAATAACACCTTTTGTGTTATCCCCTATCCTAATTAACCCTATACATATTAATTTATGTTCAGAAAGATTGGTAGGCTATAAGTGATGTTCGCTTGTGGCTTAGCATTTTCTAACAAACCCCAAAAAGGCATACGCTTTACCCAAAAAGACATACCATATTTATCCGATTGTAAGTGTTGAAAGTTTATGACAGCCAGCTGCGAGATGAGCTTTTGCTGCACTGGTTTGAAATACTGCCAAATGAGCTGGGTAGGAAGGTTAGATGGCAAGAGTACCACGGATGCACTACAAATAGCACTTAATTGCCGTTTTGATACCATAATGTGGACCATATTTGCGAAAGATTACAAAACTTACACGAAGAAAAATCATCATTATCCATCCAAAGCTATTTATGTAAAGGATGGTTCAATTTTAAGGGCCGATGTTGAATGTGAACCACACCTAAACGTCAAGCTTTTTCTGCATTTCATTTCACATTTTTCAATTTCAGTCTAACTCAATTTGAACCATGGAAAGAGACACAATCGAGCAAGGCGTTAAAGTTATTCAGGCTTATTATGAGAACGGGCATTCAAATCAAGATGCATATCGAAGAAAATCATCTTCAGTGATGAGCCATATTTTCACCTCAGAGCATTTGTCAATAAGCAGAATTGCCGCATTTAGGCGAATTATAATCCAAGAGTGATTGCCGAAAAACCAATGCACCCACAAAGAGTGACTGTTTGGTGCGGTTTATGGGCCGGCGGCATCATTGGGCCGTATTTTTTCCAAAATGAGGCCGGTCAGGCAGTTACTGTGAATAGTGCTCGCTATCGTGAGATGATAACGAACTTTTTATGGCCTGAATTGGAAGATATGGATGTGGACGATATGTGGTTTCAACAGGACGATGCCACTTGTCACACAGCTAACGAAACAATGGCTCTTTTGCGCGAAAAGTTTGATGGCCGAATCATCTCACGTCGCGGCGATGCCAATTGGCCGCCAAGATCATGTGATTTGACACCGTTGGACTTCTTTCTTTGGGGTTATTTCAAAGAAAAGATGTACGTCGAGAAGCCAGCAACAATTCAAGAGCTAAAGGATGAGATGATTCGGCACATTAACGGCATAGAACCTCAATTATGCCTCAGCGTCATCGAAAATTTGAACCATCGGATGGAGGTGTGCCGCCGAGGCCGCAGCGGCCATTTGGCCAATATTTTATTCTATACGTAATTGAGCCATACCAATATTATCATACTAAAGGCAAATGACAATAATTTCTTAAAAAAATTGTATTTTATTCAAAATCAAACTTAACCACCCTTTAAATAAAGAACTATGTATTTGCATTTGGTGGTCTTTGGAGGTGTCCCGCCGAGGTCGCGGCGGCCATTTGACCGATATTTTGTTTTATGCGTAATTCAGCCATACCAATATTATCACAATAAAGAGAAATGACAATAAATTCTTAAAAGAATTGTATTTTATTCAAAATCAACACCGGCCCTTAAAACTTAACCAGCTGTACGTCACACCAGATGGTCAGAAAACAAAAGCTATAACGTCTGTCGCTTCTCAAGGATCCATTATCGACCCCAATCTCTGGAATCAGAGCTACGATGAGATATTGAGCATAGAAATGCCAGAAGATACATATCTAGTGGGATACGCGGACGATATAGCGGCGGTCATACCAGCTCGGGACACTGAGGACGCTAGAAGAAAGCTGAACCAAGTCATGATAAGGCGCAAATATGGCTTAAGGATCACGGCCTGGAGCTCGCCAAACATAAAACCGAAGTAATCTTTATGACACGATGTCACATGCCACTCGAGGTCAGCATACAAATAGGCGACACGTCCTTAGATACCCAAAAAGTAGTGAAATACTCAGGCATTCAACTTTACTGCCTGCTGACTTTCTGGGCCCAGATACGGCATGCAGCTACCAAAGCGGCAAAGGTCACGGGTATGCTAAGTAGATTAATGGCAAACCTCGGTGGATCAACACAGAGAAAAAGAAAAATAATAATGGCGGCCACAAGCTCAATTCTCCTGTACAGCAGTGAGGCATGGGGAATTGTGCTAACTGCAAAGCCAAGCGCAAAGCACTGCAGGCCGTGCAACGAACAGCAGCACTCAGTCTCAGTCGCAGCAATTATCGTGATCAGCGGGCAGATACCTGTCGACCTCAAGTTCCGGGAACGAATGGATGCGTGGGACTACAAGAAGAAACACGGCATCACTAGCTTCACAGAACAGAGATGCCAAACCATGCTGCGGTGGCAAAGCCGATGGGACACTGAACCGAGTGGCAGATGGACGGCGAAAGTTATTCCATCAATTGACAAATGGGTCCAAAAGAACTTCGGGGAAGTGAACTACTTCTTAACTCAGTTCCTCTCAGGCCACGGATACTTCCGAAGATATCTATACCGCATGGGCAAGGTAACCCATTCCATGTGCATTTACTGCGAAGAGCTGAGTGATGACGCTGAACACACGTTTTTTATTTGTTACAGATGGCTCGCGGAAAGAAATGTTTGAGGGAGCAGATTGACGACATCGCATCGAGCAACATAATCAATAATATGCTCGAACACGAGGACAGCTGGAACACGGTAAAGAAATACATCGAAAATGTACCTCGGACAATAAGATTGACCTCGACACAGTGCAACAAAGCGAAGCCGCACAGATAGAGACACAAGAAGACGATCCTATAGCATGAAAGCTGGCTACAAATATCGTAGACCCAGATGTGGGTGAATATAATTGGTTCTTTATGGATGCCGTTTTGGACCCTCCCGAAGTAATATAGAAAGCAGTTTCGTGAAAGGTGTCTCCCCAGAAGGAGAGGAGGGATCGTTTAGTGGCCACACCACACGACGCAGTAGACGACGATCACTGTAAGTGCGAAGGCATTTTGAACCATAACTCACCCGCAAAAAAAACAAAAAAAAAAAAACAAAATGTAGTGGAAGGGAGAAAAGGGATCTAAACTGGAGGACTCTCTATGACTGGCTATCCCCAAAAAGCACCCTAAGTAACCTCAAGCAGCAGACATTTGCAAAGAAAGTATTCAACAGTCTCTTTCTCTGCAGGATCCTCACAACTTCTGCAATGGGGGTCGTACGACAGTACAAGCTTCTCCGCATAAATTCCGATAACCCAGTGACCGCTAAGATTTTGGAAATTGAATGGCGGGGAGTCCCCAGTACTTTAAACGTCCTGCTGCTGTCGTACTGAGGCCAAAATGTTTTTGAGATAGCAAAATAGAAATAGAATGAAATAGAACTCCATCTGTCTTGCGCTTTTTTTAAGAAAGAAATTGTACTGTTTCTCTTTAACAATGACCAAGGGGACACGGATGGCCGAGATGGAAACAGTTAGGAATATCTTTTATTTACAATTTATTATATTTATATTCTATGGGATTCAAAAATCTTAATAGCTTTTAAAAATGGAGTATTTGATCAGTAGTAGGCTACAAAATATCAGATCAGTCCATAAGTTCGCGCGTATTTTACCCATAATTTCACTTTTGTACGATTTTTGTATACAAAAAATTATTCGCGGAATATAACAGAACTATTTATATTTTCTTTGATATATTAGTCCAGTCGATTGGTAAACAAAAGGGAGTTACCTGGAAAGTTTTTCGGGAGTTTTCAAACAAGGTAATTTTTATAGATTTTGGCATGCTCATTTCGAATTTCAACTTTGCCACCTCGTATCTGCGACGCTAGTGCCGCCATATTGAAAAAATGGCGCCTAAAAACAGTTTTTTTACAATATCTCCATTCTCCATGTATACCAAATTAGACTAGACATAATTTCCTACATTTTATGTTATTACGATTTTTTTAGAAAATCGATAGTTTTTGGCGTACGAGCGCCACAAAGCAATATTCACCTACACCACCACGTTTTTTTGTATATTTCTCTACAATAATCTTCTACTATAGCAGGTTTTAGAAAAGCAGGTATAAGGGTAATGTGTCGCCTTTATTGAAGGGCCCCTTTCTCTCTCGACCTTCAACGAAACATCTGTCGGTAGAACTGAAGAGAAGTATCTAGTTTAGACTGAGTCATCAGCATACGTCTATCGTTTTACCGTGTAGTTTGTGTTTTTAGAGTCATGGCTTCTGATGAAAGAAATTGTTTTATTTGTGATAATCCATTATTAGAAAATGAAACAATTGAAGTGAAGGAAAAAGGATTGGAGACTTTTCGTAAATCAAGTATTAAAAGAAATGATAGTGAATCATGATGTATGTTCGATGTGTGTTCGATCTAAATATAAATCCAATGTCACAATCGTATTCGACGGATATCCTGAAAATGTAGCAAACTGTAGTCTGTAGACGATCACGAATAACTGCTTCAGTAGACATACATTTTGATGGGACAATGATTCCAACTGTGTCACAAGATAAATTTCTGGGAAATGATGCGAACAAGAACCGCCTCATTAAAAAGTTGAAAACAAAATTTGAAGCTGGGAATTTCATGGTCTCACAAGCCACGGAAGATGCGGATACACTAATCATCAATACCGCAATACGTGTTTCACCAGCGTTCGACACCGAAGATATAGATCTTCTTATTCTTTTGACGCGATCAAACGTGTACTTTCTCAAACCAGGAAAAGGAAAAATTACCCAACAAATATATTCCACTGAAAGTATTATAGATCAAACAGCTGCAGATGATATTCTATTTCTGCATGCATTCAGTGGCTGTGACACAACATGTGCACTCTTTTATCAAGGAAAAATGAAATTCATTAATGTACTCCGAAAAAATCCTAATTTAAACCAGGTTATTCAGGTATTTAAAAATCCAAACGTCGATCCAGAGATTATTGCTAAAGCATGAGAAGCTTTTTCATGGCAGAAAAACACTCGGAGATTGTCTGCCGAGGGGCGCCCGCTTTTAGAAAAAACTGGTGTTCTACCGAAATTCGAACCTACGTTCTCTCTGTATTCCAAATGGTAGTCACGCACCAACCGATACGGCTACGGCGGTCGAACTGTCTAAAAGTTACTTAAAATTAAATTTAAAAATTGAATTTTCAAAATTTATTTGTGCATAATTTCTCAATTTCGCCAGCATAACAATTAGCAAACTGAGTTTCCGTCAGCAGTAACCTGTTTAAGCTGAGCTTAGCTTTGAAAACTCATTTCTTCACTATATCATTCAGTTTCTGCTAAATATAGGTAGATTAAATCAAAACTAGGTTAATAGTTCAACTCCAATCAATTCTAGTCAACCGCTTAAGCACACGCAAATGCTTAAGTCGCTCACCGACTTCACGCACCCTTACTTTGACCACTTTAAACACAAAATCAACCACAAAAACAAAACAAATAAATAAGTCTCAGTTGCAAATTAAGCTAAAAAATTTACGACTAATTTCAGCTTGATGACTTTCGCTTTTTTTACTCAAATAAATTACATAAGCACCTCTGCTGGGTGTTCATTATTTCGTTATTCTTTTTCTTTCCATTTGGTGCTTTCAATTATTTTATAAATAATTTCTTGCTTCATCGCTTCGGTTTATTGACCTATTCATGCTGGCGAGTGTTTTGAAAAGCTGAGAATAATAGAAAAGTAAAACCAGCGGCAGCATTTGCAAATTTTTGAACAATAGAAATTGGCAGCCCGCAGTTCCTGCTAATAGAAAAAGGTGCATCGCCTATTGAATTTTTGAATTTTCGAAATTTGGAATTTTTCTTTGGCAAGCGCGATTTAACTCACGAAATAGGGATTATGCGGTAATGTTGCACTTTCATTTTTGCACAATTTAATTGATCAGCAATTACTTAATTGTTTTGCCTCAATGCAAAGAAGTCTATTGAATTTGTATGCTTTTCGTATTTTTATTTTTATATTATTTTCTTTTAATTTTTTTTTCTTCAAACGTGTTAAGTCTCGCATTCTCTCTTTTTGCATTGATTTCCGTTCAAGTCGAAAGCATAGACGTTACTTTTTTGTCATTTGCGTGCATCTTTTTTTATTCAAGCGTTCACTACGCTTATATAAATACTCTAGTTTTGAATTTTTCTTTAATTATTTGCCTATTATCGTAATTTTCAAAAAGTTACTTGCCTATTGCGGAAGTGATTAAATTTCAATTATGTTTCCACAAGCGTACGAATGTGTGGTGCGATACCTAAAGAAGCGTAGAAGCGTGGAAAAGATATTTGGTTGTGTGAGTGTGTGTGCTTGGCATTGCTTGAAAACATAATTTCGAATAGCAGAAAACTAAAGTAATATATTATTATGCTTCGATGATACAATGTGAATATATTGGCCATAGCGAAAGCTCCACCCCTGCCATGCTAACTATTGCCCACGAAGTAATTCTTTGCTTTCGACTTATTTCAATTTATTAAACCGAGTGACTCGTAAGGTCAAGTCAAGATTTGTGCCGCATAGGCTGACATGTGACCAAAAAATTGATAATGCACCATTTTAGCAACAAGATTTTCTGATATGAAAGCACATTATTTCTTTGTTCGCCTTAAAACTTTTGAGCTTATAAAGGGCGGTTAAACTTTAAGGGCCGATGTTGAATGTAAACCACACTTAAACATCAATTTTTTTTCTGCATTTCGTTTGACATTTTTCAATTTCAGACTAACTGAACTTCAACCATGGAAAGATACACAATCGAGCAACGCGTTAAAGTTATGAAAACGGGCATTCAAATCAAAATGCATATCGCGCTCTTCGTGATTTTTTCGGTAAATTTAATCGTCCACATGTGCGTTCAATCGGAAAAATTGTGCAAAAGTTTGAGCAAACCGGGTCTGTAGGAGATGTGAAAACATCAGTGCATGCTCGTATAGCTCGTACTGCAGAAAATATTGCTGCTGTTCGCGATAGTGTGGTTGAAGAGCCGTCCACCTTAACTCGTTGTCGTGCCCAACAATTGCACCTCACGCTCGTCGTTGATGAACATTTTGCATAAAGACTTGCATTTGACTCAAGAACTAAAGCCTCTTGACCCTTTCAAGCGTCGTCAATGGTCAGAATGGCGGAGGAAATGGCAAAAGTGAATTACCAATTTTCGAAGAAAATCATCTTCAGTGATGAGGCACATTTTCACCTCAGTGGATTCGTCAATAAGCAGAATTGCCGCATTTGGGCGAATGATAATCCAAGAGTGATTGCCAAAAAGCCAATGCACCCACATAGGGTGACTGTTTGGTGCGGTTTATGGGCCGGCGGCATCATTGGGCCGTATTTTTTCCAAAATGAGGCCGGTCAGGCAGTTACTGTGAATAGTGCTCGCTATCGTGAGATGATAACGAACTTTTTATGGCCCGAATTGGAAGATATGGATGTGGACGATGTGTGGTTTCAACAGGACGGTGCCACTTGTTACACAGCTAACGAAACAATGGCTCTTTTGCGCGAAAAATTTGATGACCGAATAATCTCACGTCGCGGCGATGTCAATTGGCCGCCAAGATCATGTGATTTGACACCGTTGAACTTCTTTCTTTGGGGTTATTTCAAAGAAAAGGTGTACGTCGATAAGCCAGCAACAATTCAAGAGCTAAATGATGAGATAATTCGGCACATTAACGGCATAGAACCTCAATTATGCCTCAACGTAATCGAAAATTTGGACCAACGGATGGAGGTGTGCCGCAAAGGCCGCGGCGGCCATTTGGCCAATATTTCGTTCCATACGTAATTGAGGCATACCATTATTATCATAATAAAGAGAAATGACAATAATTTGATAAAAAATTGTATTTTATTCAAAATCAACACTGGCTCTTAAAACTTAACCACCCTTTATAAATATTCACCGAGCATCTAGGGATCTCCTTCAGTTTTCGGCTGAACTGATGGCAATAATGAAAGCTGTAACACTGTTACAGTATAATGCGATACCTAGAGAAACAAAACAGTCGACAACCTCCAAGCTAGACAAGTAATGCCGCGCATCTCTTAACGAGATGGCTGAGTAATTTCACCTAATGCTAACATGGGTTCCTGGCCATTGTGACATTGAGAGGAACTGTAGAGCCGATGAACTAGCGAGAATCGGTACCAAATTGACTGATGGGTACATGGATAATGATAAAGGTATACCCTTGCAAACATTTAAGCTACGTATCCTCGAAGAAATTGTAAGAGTAGCGAATAAAAGATGGCGTAATGAAGCCACTTGCAAAATCGTCTGACAGCTGTGGTCGACGCTCGATGCTAAACGTACGGAACTTCCACTAAGAAGAGACAAGCACAGTCTTGAAACACTGATTTCAGTTATTACGGGGCCCTGCCTAATCGGTAGGCACGCCCAGAGAGTGGGTGTGCAAACACATGACTTCTGCAGAAGTTGTCCTGCTCTATCCAGACGTAAACTTGCCATTTTGGGTAGACAATCCTTTGATGAAGTGGAAGATCTCGGTTCTGTCGAAATTAAGGGCACATTGGTTTTAGGAGGGATAAGGGCTAGTTCCCCACGCGGCATCACAATGGGCCATGAGCCTACATGTGTCCTCTAGTGGACAACCGCTTCAACTTAGCCTAATCTAACCATATTCAACGTTTGCTTGATGTCCCAAATACATATTTGATTCGTTCGTGGGAGCGAAGGTACTGGCCAACAAGTTCGATGGCAAACAGCCAGACATCGAAAACAAATGAAATTATTGAACTCATCGTTACAAGCGGCAACCCTGGAGCTTACAAGAACTACTGTTCAAGAAATATTGAGAAAGGATCTTAGACTTCATCCCTTCCAAATTCAAATAGGGCAAGTTTTTAAGTCTAATGATTGCAATTTGCGTAAAATTACTATGAAACAATCTTGGCCACCTAAAGGACAGTACCCACTATTAAAACACCAAGACCCACTGCGCAGTCCCAAAGTGATAGTTTGGTGTGCATTGTCAAGCAATGGAATAATTGGTCCAT
>JAYXIM010012141.1:0-12000 GCA_037575425.1 Anastrepha fraterculus | reverse complement strand
ATTTTTGTGAAAATCGTCGCAGTCAAGCAATTTCTATAGACGGTATCTCTTCTCAGCGAATGTCGCACGATTATTCTCTGCCAGTAATGAGAGAACATCCTTTCTTTAGTGCACTCACATGGTTTCAGCCAGATGGCGCCATGACGCACACGGCCGCATAGACCATGGCAATACTGAGTGATTTCTTTCCTAGCAAATTGAATTTCTTCTTCTAAAATGTCTTTTCTAAAATTTCTTTCAGTTTCAGTGTCATATTCTGACCACTCCGGTCACCCGATCTTACTGCTATGAACTTTTTTCTATGGGGTACCCCAAAAATATGCAATCAAACAAGCCCAGCGACCATCTCGGAAAGTATCGTTTGCGTGGTTAGTGGCAGCCCAACATCATTTCGTCACGGAGTACGGAGACCAGATTCCAAGAGTCTATCCGACGTAACGGCCAACATTTAGAGGAAATAATTTTAAAAATCCGCACTTATACTATTTGTAATTGTTATTGAAGTAAATTTTTATCATTAGTAATTATTTTCTAATTTAGCTTTTAATTACCAATTCGGCCACTGGACACCCTGTATATATATATGAATGCAATCATATATTTCTTACAGTAGTAGGCACGTCAGAAAGTGAAATGCTGTTTTTTTGTAAATACTTACTTAGTTAACTCTATAGCAACTATGCAATCAAATGTCTTGCGTTTTCACAATCAAAAGCCAGCTATGCGCGTAGAAAGCCTGGATTAGGAAAAGCTAATGTACTATAATGCGGCAGAAATTTTATTTCATTTTGTAAGTGTGTTTGTTCAGTCACTTTGTTGTTTTCCCCCTTTTAATTTCCCCATTAATAAAAGTGCAATTAATGACAAACACACAGCGCAATTAATAACGAATCAACAATCTTGTTGAACATCGTTTCCACCAAATCCCTCAACAACGCATGATATTTTTGAAATTATGTTGGACATTTGTTTTTCTCGAAATACGTTTTATTCTTCCCTACTCTACTTGCTCTTCATTGTTAGCTGTGTGCATAAAGTTTAATCGTTTAAAGGTTGTGCCATTCATGCAATCTACTCGCTGATACATCACTCTGTATCTCCTATAATTCTTCAACTTAAAGCGCATTGGTCTTCGTTCATGTTTGCCAACTACTGAAAAATATTTTCACTTTATAATCACCTTCTCCGGCAATATCATTCCGTACGAATTAGCTGAGCTTTGCTGCATTCAACTACATACATATGTATAAAATTCCTATCTTGAATGCGCTGATCATCACTTAGTCATTGCTTGATTCGGCACCCACTTACTGAGCCAACCCGAGTACAGTTTCTTGAGAGAAAGTTTTGCTTGTCAGCATCTCATTGAGCATATAATGTGGGCTTTTTCTTCACCCCTTACAGACCTAATCAATAAGCAAACTTTAAAGACATAGTTACATTGCAGTTTTGAGAATTCGTCATCGCCGAACTTCCATCTATTCGAGTACTTGTAGTTAAATGCAAAATTATTTGTTATCAGACTTATTTCTTCCTGCACTCAATTATTTTAGGAAGAAAATGAAGATGGGCTCATATGCGTACCAATTCAAGTGGGCGCCGTAGTATAGAAGTGAAGCGTAGCTTCTTTCGAAAACGATCACGCAGAAACTCCAATGCTTCACCAACAAATGTTTGAGGATAATATACAGAATATTCTAGCCCAACATAATAAATAATGGCGAACTCTGGAAACCAACGAACTCTGGGATCCCATCTTATGCCAGATTTCTCAGGGAAGCATAAGTCACGACCGGCCAAAGAACACCTGGAAAAGATCAACCTAAACAGCCTTCCATAAGCACAAGATGGGACAGTGCTAACCCGATAGCAGATTGGGCAATTTGGGGAACAGTCACGGCCGAATTTATGGCGGTATTTTCGAAATACTCTGTGCGCTCAAAGAAATTGGATTAGGTGGAAGTTTGTTTCCCCATGGTTCCTTTCCAATCACGTCGTAAGAATGGGTATTACCCCATGCGTCTATCTACCTTTCGGTGATCTGTTGCACCGGTCTTGCCAGTAGGCGATCGCACGACGCCTTTCTTCTTCTTCAATAGTTTTACGACTTGCTCTACCCTCGTATTCAGATAGCCTTATATACACTCTCTGCATTTCTTTCGCCAAAATGTCTACGGGGACTAGTCCTGCTATAACGAAGGAAGCATCGTCCGAAATTACACGGAAGCCGCAGATAGTCCGCAAAGCGCTTAGCCTATAGACGGCTGTCAGTTTTTTTGTGAAGCTATTTAAGTTCAGTGCATCAGCCCAGATCGGTGCGGCATACAAAAGAACCGAGCTGACTACCCTGCTATATAGTATTTTTTTGCTATGGCTAGGCCCGGCATTGTTTGGCATGATTTGTGACAGACAGGACTGCACACTCGATGCCTTCTTCACAGCGCATTCCAGGTGCGATTTGAAGTTTAAACGACTGTCAACCAACGCTCCTAGGTATTTAATAGCGGGTTTGGAACTAATGGTTACAGACCCAACATATACATTTATAGTTTCTACTATTTTCCTGCTGGTTATTAGAAATACATCGGTCTTCTGCTCAACTAATTCCAGCTTCATAGACCTTAGCCAAGTCTTGATCCTGCTTACTGATTCGCTGGCGATCCTCTCAATTTCGGGGATATATTTTGCTACCATTACCACCGCGATGTCATCCTCGAATCCATGGAATTTAGTTCTAGGGGCCATATCCAGTCTTAGAAACCCGTCATACATTAGGTTCCATAGCAGTGGGTCCAGAACTGATCCTTGAGGAACCGCTGTTGATGCGATAAACTCCTCAACGCCTTTGTCACTTCTAAACTTCAGTTTACGGTCCGTGCAATAGCTCTCAATTATTCTGATTATTTAACTAGGCGAGCCTGTTTTTACGAGGGTTTCTAGTATACGCTGCCAGCTTGCTGTGTTAAAAGCATTTATAATGTCCAGAGTTACCAGAGCTTCTGTTTGCTAAATCTACCACGCATATGACAGCATCCACTGTTGAGCGGGATTTTCTGAAGCAAAACTGGTATGTGGATAGAATACCTTTGTCTTCAGCGAAAGACGACAACCTGTCGCAAATAAGACTCGGGTTCGCCTGGCTTTTTGTTGCCCTTGGGTAGAAGCTCAAGTGTTTGCTTCTTCCACCTCTTTGGGAAAGTGCCTTCGTTAAGGCGGGTTTGGAATACTACTATCTAATTGTGTACGTTGGAGAAGCCTTGCAGAGGCTCTATGCTCCTCAAAAAAGTAATGTGGAGAAAACAAAATGCTGCTTAAAGAAAGTTATCTTCCATTTTTATACTAGTAGTTACATACCAAATAGGCGATATCTTTCACCACCTCGATATTGTAACCAACCATAGTGTCAAGTCTGGCAAGGTGTTCAAAACACAGATCATAGTTGATATGCAGAAAATAATTCGTCTTATCCCTGGTCACACGTAGCCCAACACTTTTTGCAACAAATTCCAAACTGTTGCGAAATTATAGCATAAGCCTCATCATGCTTCATGATGCGAACAGCTGATATGCAGCGGCAATCAGGCTAGAACACATCAGATTCCAGCAGTCAGTCAAACTTATAAGACGCGAATTCTCTTTTCTTCAGACAAACTGCTTACCATTTCCATAAGCTATTCAATAACTATACATATGTACAGCTGTGTTCACAATAATAGCAGCACAATATGTTGTAAAGTTTTGACTATTTATTTAATTGTCTTTCAATTTTTCCACACAAAGATAGTTTCTACTACAACAAAAAAACTGCATAACCTAGACTCTCAAACTTTGTACAAAATTTAAAAAATCCTACACATTCTCAACAAAATTTCCAAAATTTTTAAATGAAATTTTTAGAAAAAATTCAGTTAAGCACTTTTAAAATCATTGAACTTTGTTACAACAAAGAGCAAGTTAAAAGTGCCTAAACCATTGCTTTTTCTTCGCGGCAGTCTTCTATATTTTGCTGAGTAAAAAAAATGTCTAGCATTCTTTGCGTGATAGAAAATTCATAGCATCGTCAACCAAAAATTATAAAAAATCAACGCGAATTTCCAGTTACCAGGGCGCGTTTATTGAAGGTGGTGGCACTAGACCAACAACAATGTTTTGTACATTTGATTGTCACGACAAAGAATTGGCGAAGTAGAAAACAAAAAATTAATTCGCCTTGTTTCATTCTGTGCTGACAGCTACATGAATACAACAAAAGAAAACAAAAAATAAATCAGCTGGTTTACCAACACCAACTTTAATAGATTCACCTTGCCTTAAACTGTCTTTTTATTAAATCAAAATTGAACAGGCTTTCCAAGCTGCATAACTAGAATTTCCTAAGCCTCTGATAAATAAGTTTGAAATTCAGTGAATTTCTTAAAGTTTTGCACAAAGTTTGAAAGTACAAGGTTTATGTTTGTTGTTGTAGTGTAAAGTATTAAAAAAAATTTAAAAAAATAATTAAAAGAATTATAAGTCAGTAGGTTAGGCTAGGTTAACCTAGTAGGCAATAAGCCACGCATAGACCTTTTGGTCCCTAGCGATACCAGATGGATATAAGTCAATAAGTCAAAGCGAATTTTCAGCCACCTTGACTGCCTTTTTATTAAAATAAAATTGAACGGATATCAAAGCAGTAGAACCAGAATTTTCTAAAATTCTGACAAAGTTCGAAATTTTCTTGAAATTTTTTTTTTTTTCATTTTACATTTAGTTTGAGAGTTCAAGCTATGTGGTTTTTGTTGTAGTTTAAACGATATTTTTATGAAAAAATTAATAAGTTCCTCATTAATTTCCTGTAAGAACGGTTTACCGAAAGAGCGAAGTCGTGCCCTAGCTTGCCCTGGATATGCACATAAGTAGTGGAAAAGACTTTTGTTCACCTCTTCCGCTTGACAGCTTCGGCAGATGGGGTTGAAAGGGAGGTTGAGTCTGTCTGCATGATCCCCTACTTTCCAATGACCTGTAAGGGTTGCAGTGATGCATGAAATGTTTGGTCTAGAGCATCCTAACAGGTAATTCGTAACCTATGTATGGTAGTACTCCTAACCAGGCTGTGTTGTAAAAATTGCAGATATTTGCTCCAGTATAGAGGCCACTGCAGCTACTTTTTATGTTACTTATGCCATAAGGGGAAGTTGTAAAGCCGATGACCTAGCTAGGAAAGCTACTACCCTTCAACTGCTTAGTGATAGAAATACCAACAGGTCACCTATGGCCACGAGCAAATTAATAATTAAGAATAACAATATCCATGGGGCTAAAGGACATGAACAAGAAAAAGGCAAAGGAACTACTTAGACTCTCAAGAGAGAGATGAGGAGATGAGAAAGAAACAGTAGTTGAGCACTTCCTTTGCAATTGTCTAGCCCTAGCTAAAATCAGAACAAGTTGTCTAGGTAAATACTTTTTCAATTCTCTTACAGAGCTATCGGTTGTGATCAATTCTACGTTTCATAAGAGCTACAAAATGGTTCCACGAAGGAAATTGAATGGGGTTCCCCTGCAGCTCAGTGGTATCACAACGGACCTGTAAGATCTAAGTGAGTTAGTCGTACAGAGACTACCACCATAACCTAGCCTAACCTATCCCATAAGGATTTTTATTCCCCCTTGTGAGTTTTATTCCAGAGGCTCCTTTATCGTACAGGTTAGAAGACTCATGAGTGAATTTTGAGCGAAATTCTGGCGCGATGTGATTTCAGAGGAACTACTAAAAAGAGCTCAGAGGAAAGTTTCAAAATAGCTAACCTTTATGGTTTAATTTAAACATTTAAATTTATTAAAATAGAATAGAGAAACAAGTTTTTTGCAAAATTTGTATCTAAGCGCCAAGATTCGATTATTTTTTATTGAGTTATCACAAAATAGACACTGTTAAAAAGTTGATTCGATTTTTTCATGTTCTCCACAGTCTAGACAGCGAGGAGTCGTATCCCAACGCCGCTTGAGCTGCTTAGGCGAGTAACTACCAACGCAAGATTCAGAACCGTGTACGATGGAAGAGTCTTGTCAAGAAGTAAATAAGTAAAAAAAGTCGATTGGGCATTTCCATGCTGAATGTTCTACCGTGAAAATTTAAACTCGCGAACATTCCAGGGGTGTTAGTTATATCCCATATATGCCAGACCTCACATAGCAAGCAGCCCACTAAAACGTTGCCTATTACAGATACCCTATGAAGCTGAAGGCCATCCCTTCGTCGGCCTACCAGGGGTGCATGGAGGACTGGGTTAAACGTTGGCACTTGTGTGTTGCCTCAAACGGGTCATAGTTTGAAGAAGATAAAATAAATTTGCCTGTTTAACTCTGTTTTTTTTTTTATGTAAAACTTCACTTAAAGAGGGGTTGCTTACGCTAGAAAGAATACAAACGTGAATCAATTTGAACTCACCTTGGTTTTCTAGATATATTCCGCTAGCTGTAAAATCATCCGATATTGTTAATAAATCTTGTTTGTTTTTTTTGTTTTGATATCGAAAATTTTCAAACTCTTCTCACGCCCAGACTTTACAAAGCAAACAAAAACTGTTTTTATTTTTTGCGCGAATTCGTCGCTTTGTTTCGTGGTCCTCTATTGTTCGTAACTTTTTTTTTTTTTTTGATTTTATGATTATTAAAATTTTTGTAAATTTGTTACGCAAGTGTTAGTGTGAAGATGCAAGCCATACAGACACACATAAACACAAATAAATTTGCATTGTTAAAAGCACAGTGGGAATAATAGAAACATAGATGGCATAGCACAATGTTTGATGAATATAAGAATTACCAAGAAATACTTTTGTGCGCGGCTTTGAAAATACCGAAATGGTGGAAAATAGTATGTGAGAAAACGAGATAAACTACAATTATTATTTATAATCTCATTACGCCTTTAATATTTAAATATGTATGTATGCGTTTGCATAAAAGTCAAGTTTAATGTGCACCACAGCAACGAATTCAAAGAAAAAGCAGAGCAGCAACGCCACATCAGTTTTTTGTAACTAACGAAAAAATTTCCAAAAGGGGTTGGGAAACTCGCCACAAGTTCCGCTCAATTACTGAAACACTACTCTTGCAACTTCTTATCAAATGCGAATAAAAATCGTTAGCAAAAAAATAAGTAAATTTCCATAGAAAAATGGAATATGGTCTTGTGACTATTTGCTTCGTTGCTGTTGTTGCTGAGCCGCGTGAAATGGTTAAAGTGCAAAAGATCACAACGAGCGCATGCGAATCGTCTACCAGTACGCCAATGTTGTTATACCGAGAATGCGAGTACAAAAGCAACATCGTAGCATCAGCTTAGCAAATGCACCAGCAACAGCAGCGTTGCTGGGGCAACAGCAACAGCAACAACTTTAGCACGAGCGCCAAACGATGAAGACGCGACCGCAATACAATTGGGGAGCGTTCTTGTCTGCCAATTCACCGGCCAGCAGGCTAAATCTGTGGCATCGCTGCTGCTGCTGCTGACTGCTGGCTGCTGGCGTTGCTTCAATGCTGCTTCGGTCTCGCATTGCGCTGTGTTGTAGGCGCTGCAAACATTATTGCCAAGGAAAACTTGTTAACATTTGCGCAGAATGCGATTTTTCATTTTCTACATTTCCATTTTAGGGCACAACAATCAAAGGCTCATCAGCTTAGCCTGGTGTTGAGTGGTCTGGTTTTGTGGTGTGTTGGCCGGTTGATAAAATATAATTTGGGTCACTGGCGCACATATAGAAATTAAAAATTGTTTAAAAAATAGTTCTTGGTTCCAAATATGATTTTTGTTTTTATTAAAAAAAAAAACCAGTTTTCAAAAATAAATCCATTCCACATCAAATAACATTGCACACAAATAACACATACAGCGGTGTAAGCAGATTTAAGAAAAACAAAAAACACAGTCGATGGCAATTTGCAAATATATTTACTTAATAACGTGCCACACACCGCAGCTATTGGAATCGCACAACCGTTCGTTTCGAACTTTAATCAAGAACTGAAATTTCATTCATGCACATTTGGGCATAAAAATTCATAAGGTGCCGCCGCCACAAGCAGCCAGCGTGAGGTGCACACACACACACACACCCATGCGCTCGCACTGGGTCACAAGGCAGAGCACGACGCGCTGGCAGATGCCGTTGGCACAAATCGTCAAAACAATGCGAAAAACAAACCAGCAAGAAAGCAACACCAGCAACTGCAGATGCTCCGAGCAGAGTAGATGAACCCGAGCGCGCATCGGCGTGTGCTTGAAAAGTACAACTGCTCACAAAAACCAAAGCCGAATAGCAACCAAAAGCATCAAGCAAGTGACGGCAGGAGTAGTTGCAACTGTTGCTGTCAACTGTAAGCAACAAAACAAGCTTGAGTGTGAAGAAGCGCTAACAAATCTGCTTGTATGAGTGCATGCATGTGTGAGTGGAAGTTGAAATAACAACTGAGGCATTGGTATGTTGCTAGAGAGCGGAAAGCGGCAACAAGCGTATAGAGAGAGTATTGGAGAGTGTAAGAGAGTGGAATGGGCTGGTAGAGGAGGAGAATAGTGGGAGTATTCTATCAACTCTGGAGATTTAAGCCGGTAGTTTGTCAATTTATTTTGCTTTATGTGTTGTGGAACGGCTGACAGCGGTTTGTTGCTTAAGTCTTTCGTTTTGGAGACTAACGAAAGTAGGCAGCTATAGGCTAATCTTAGGGTTCTCAACAAACTGAGTTACTTATGACATACTCCTGAAGGTATTTTAGATTCTTAAACGAGTAAAAGTCTTGGTAAGCATTTAAAATGTGTTTGATTTGGAGAAGAGGCAGCTAACGAGGAATTGGAATGAATTCATGCCTTGTTACTCAAAGGAATTTTGATATTTATGTATTTAATTTTTAAGCTTTTCAGGTAGTAGTCTGGTCAAATATTCATTTTTTATAGATATTTCTTAGGAATTTTTGTTTAAAAAAAATACAATGTTATCGTTTTGATTTTAAAGCATGTTATTATTAACATTAAAAAAAGGTTATTACTTTGTAGGCTTGTCATTCTGGCAACAAAATGGCGAACTTTTGAAAAAAAGAATAATAATCCTGAAGAGCCAAAATCCTGTTGGCAAGCCACCTATCTTTTTTTAAGACGCTTACTTTGGTGCCACCCTACTACACAGAAATATGTCAAAAAAAATTGTTTTTGTATACTATTTGATGTCAATATTAACATACTATAAAATGAAAACGATCGCATTATATTTTCTTAAAAAAAAATTCCTAAAAAATATTTATAAAAAATGAGTATTTGGCCAGACTACTACCTTTATTATTGTTAATTTTTATTTATTGTTGATTTTTGATGCCCAAAATTTAAATAATTTTGAGTAAATTCGAAGAATGTACTAATTTTTTTTGTATTTTTTTGACATTTCTACTGGTAATATAACACTTGTTTAAAATTTTTATGTACCTTTTACTGCCAAAAATTGTTTTCTGATTCATAGCATATGTAGATATAAATGGGTCCACCTTTTAAAAAATTCTCAAAAATTTAAATTAAACAAGCGGTCAAAAACCTCATTACTGGGGAAATATTTAAACTGCTCCCCGAAGAAGGAATCTCTCTCCTGACTTACATTCTCTGTTACTGTTCTCTCAAGAGGTTTTTTCCTCCCCAATGGAAAGTTTCCTAAGTGAAAATGATTCTGAAATCAGAGAAAAGTGCTTACAAAGTTCAATCATATCGCCCGATCGGCTTGCTGCCCAACGCCTCTAACTACCTTTTTAAAAAGATTGATGTCAATACTAGTGAACCGATTGATTATTCCAAATCACCAATTCTTCAGATAAACACAGCAAAATCGAACAAGTTCACAGGCTTGTAAATTGCATTCACTCTGCATTTAAACACAAAAGTACTGTGCTGCGTACCTCGATATATCTCAAGCATTCGATCGAGTCAGGCATGATGGCTCACTTTATCAAATAAAGAATGTCTCCCCATTAACTACTACATTTTAATTGAATCGTATCTCAAAAACAGTCTGAACTCTACGAAAGTTCCGTTGATGTTCCTCATGACAGTATAATGGGTCCTATTCTATATCTGCTTTACACACATGACTTACCAGCATCCGAAAAAGCACCGAAAAAGCAATTGTTAGCATATATGCAGACACGATGATGCTCGTAATGAACCCACTTCAACAATTGGCCTCACTCAAATGTAGAAATTCTCCAAATATTCCCACCGAAGACTGCAAGAATGATTGTGAGCGCACCATTATACGTCACAAACAATCAAATTCTGTGTGATCTTGAAATCCTACTGTTTCTTTCAAAATTAAAAAACCTGCACTTACTCACCAACAGAAAATTCTTGATCATCCAAATCCCCATATTTCTACTCTCACTTCTCAGACAGTGTCTTTTCAGCAACTTAAAAGGAAATCAATATTGGATCTGTAATATTGCACTCCATGGACGATATTTGTTAAGTATTTAATTTGAAATTAATTAATTTTTAATTTTAAATACATGAAAGTTGTTGTGAACAACAGATTGCAATAAATGAAATGAATTATGAAAATATGTAGATTTTTTTATTGCTGTGCGCAGTGTCACTATTTTTCACAATCAAACTTTTCTGTGTGAAAATAAGTTTTGTTTACTAATGAATCGTTCGTGCAGATGTTCTCTGCGAGAAAAAAATGCAGATCATTAACTAGAAAAGAAAATAAATTTAATGATAAAAGAAGTAGTACATATTTACTTGCCCCTAATAACTTTAAATAATACTGAATTTAGAGAATTTTCTAAGGTAAGCACGGAATTGTTTGGAGTTTAAGCAATCAATTAGTATTTAAACAAATTTATTCAAAGGGAAAGAAAGAGAGAGAGAGAGAGATACAAAAGTTATTAGCTATCACTCACTAATTCTTTTAACTTTCTAACTCTAGTCCACACATCCTCTTAAAGATATTCGTGCGTGGCTTGGTGTTTCCAAGCATATAGAGGGGCCTGCACTTTTATGGCACCTCTAAATAGTAGATAGGATTTTTTTTTTTTCATTTCAGCGACACTATCGATGGTTTGCCAATGTATATTATACTATACAAATTTCAGACAGAAATTTTAATTATTTTGAAAGTTAAAGCTTAAATAAGAGAGCGCGTCGTAGTGTGTATGAAACCGTGTGACACGCCAGCACCAGCTGTTGTCGAAACTTTAAATGCGAAAACCATGTTTTCGAAATTTCGGGGAATCACTGACTCAAAACTATTCAACCGATTTGGCTAAAAATTTAACCCGTTATTCTAGACACACATATCTAGATCCCAGACCTTTAAAACTTTAAATTTTTTAATAATAAACTATTTAATTTAAACAATTTATGAAGAAACAAAATTAGATTTTGAGAACTTTTTTCACAAGTCCGCCAGTTTGTTTGTGTTTTTTTTTTATTTTTATGTATATTTTGGGGTCGGGACCTAAAATAAAGTCTACAGAATAATACCATCTTTGAATTTTTTATTTCAGGTGACTTTGGAAGGCTGTGTGTTTCCCCGAACAAACTCATACTTTTTTAAGGACTCCACTTTGACGTCAAAATTTTTAAACAAATTAATATAAAACTAATTAAAATTTTTTTTTTTATATATTTCAAAACATTAATAAAAACATGTAAAAACTTTAGAACGATCGCATTTTATTTTCTTTTTATATTATATGTATCTACCATACCAAATTTTGTTTAAATTTTCTCTTCTTCGCTTATAAACATTTAGCGCCTCAGCAACATGTTGCTAGTGATCATAGACATGTTTGAGAAATACGTCAATGAGAGTTTGTTTAAATAATGTAAAACATTAAAACATCTGTTGCGCCTGCAGAGACATTAACTTTCTCAGCAGCATACGCAACAATGTAAAAAAGCAACAATAACAGCAGTAGGGTAAGTGTGTGCACTTCACCTTCGATGACTATTAAACACTCTCAATTTCATGTTGGTGT
>JAYXIM010012138.1:0-27334 GCA_037575425.1 Anastrepha fraterculus | reverse complement strand
ATACATGCATATATACTAAACCACAAAAACAACAACATTGGAAAATATACCCTCCTGGCTGCTATCACATAAAAAACGTAAACAAAACAAAAACCAAAAACAATAACTATGTACTCAACCGCAATCACACCAACCAATCGCCATCAACTCACAATCCATATAACAAAATTTACCAATGAAATTAAAACTTTTGCGGCATTAACTATACCACAAAAACTTAATGAAAACAAAACAAAAAAAAAACAAAAAAAAACAAACAACTGCAAAACAAATGTCACAAAAAAAACCTGCATTTAAAAAAAAAACGAAAACCAAACTTGTACGTTCCATTCCATTCCGTTCCGATTTCCTCCACTTAGTACCAGGTGCACCGCCACGCAATATCACTGCCGTCGCCACCAGCCCCACCACAATATCCGTCTCCTGGCTGCCACCGCCAGTGGAGCGCGCCAACGGACGCATCATCTACTACAAAGTCTTCTTCGTCGAGGTGGGCCGTGCCGATAGTGACGCCACAATAACAACGTTGAATAAAACGCACATCGTGTTGGACGAGCTCAAGCGTTGGACCGAGTACAAGATCTGGACGCTGGCCGGCACCTCTGTGGGCGATGGGCCGCGCTCGCATCCGATCATTGTGCGCACACACGAAGACGGTATGTATAGTAGGCGAGTGTTGCTCGTATAAGTATTTTTAATTTTCATTTGAAACGAAAGAGTTTTCTGTAGTGCGGAATATTTAATTTTTCGTTAATTTTTTTTCTTGGAATTTTTTTTTCAAATTTTAAAGGCTGTTTGTGAAAACTTGTTATGCAAGAATTTTGGTTATTTTTTTCAAGAAACAATTTTTTCATGACTGTTTTAATGTATGTTTTATGTTTTAAAAAATTTATAATTTTTTTCAAGAACGTTTTATTCAAGACCATTTTTCCCCCTGCAAATTATTATTTTTAACAAAAAAGTTTTCACATTGATTTATTTGTTATTATTATTTTTGATTGATTACTCATGTTTATGATCGATTATCTTTGTCTATGATTATTTGCTCAGATTTTTTAGTATCTTTAAAGTTATTTTGTTGTTTTTTATTAATTATTTTATTATTAATTTATGCCCAAAAACACACGAAATTTTTAACACCCATACGTGGATACATATAACTTAGTTTATTATTGGAATTGGTTTTATCTTCTCAAAATATTTTATTTTTAAAGATTCAGGCTCAGTTTTTTACTGAAACACATACATACATACATACATACAATTTTGAACACAGATAACTGTTTAATTTGGGTGCCAATTTAATTTATTATTTCTCGAAGTTTATTATTTGAATAACTCTTCAAAATTTTAACTCCAAGATTTTTAAAATATTTGTAAATATTTATAAAAAAATTTTTTTAATTTTCTAATATTTTTTTTTTTTTTTTTGAAAAATACAACGCATCATTACATCTAAATATATGTATATAACATAATTTTTTTCAAGTATATTATTAGGTGCGCAACTAAGTGCTCGCTGTTTTTTTTATGAAAATACAACTTTATTCTGAAAAAATGGTTACAAGTGAAACACTGAAAGTATGTATTGCCCATCGCTGGCTACTATTTTTTCCCATCTTTCTGGTACATCTCGCATACCATCGCGATAAAACTGTTCATCTTTTGAGGCTATCCACGGATCAAGCCATTTTTTGATGTCTTCATATGAATGGAACTGCTGGTCAGCTAGACCATGTGCCATCGATCGGAACAGGTGATAATCGGACGGCGCAATATCTGGAGAATATGGCGGGTGTGGTAGGGTTTCCCATTTCAGTGTTTCCAGGTAGGTTTTAACGGATTTGGCAACATGAGGCCGAGCGTTGTCATGCTGTAGAATCACTTTTTCATGCCTCTCCGCGTATTGCGGCTGCTTCTCGCGCACTGGTTATGTTAGAATCGACCAGCACACACTGCTGGCGGCATCTATTGTCAAACAGCGGAAACTTAGTTGCGCGCCTAATATAATTTTTTTTTATGCAAGTTTATTATGCATTTTTTATATTAATTGAGAAAATTTTTTCGTTTACTCCTAAAAATTGTTTCAATGTTTCACCAAAATATTTTATTTACCGAAATATGCACAAAAAATTGATCACTTAAAATTTTCAAATTTTTCATAAATTCTTGTTTTCTTTCTGAAAAATATTTGTGTTTAAAAAATTTATAATTTTTTTTTAACAAATTTACTTGAAATTTTTATATCCATTACCGCCTTTTTAAGATTTCTGTTTTATAGATTTTTTAATATCCCTATATTTATTTCTGAAAACTTATTTAAATTTATTTTCTAAATCAATTTTAATAATTAATTTTTTTATACCCGAATTTTTTATTTTTTATGCTATATTTTTCTGAAAATACTTTATTTTCAAATTTTTTCTTGATTTTTTTACTAAAATTTCTTCATTTTTAACACCCAAATTTTCAATTTTTTATTTAAATTTTTTTGTTAAAATATTTCATTCTCAAAAACTACTAATTTTTTTACTAAAATACACGCAGTTTTTCGCCCTGCCAATTTTTAGTTTTTACAATAACTTTTTTTCAAAAACTAATTTGACTTTTTTACTAACATACTTACAGTACACTGACAATTTTTAATATTTGATTTAATACTTTTTTCTCAAAAATTATTTAAATTTTTTACTAAAATGTAAACATATTTTGGCACACAAAGTTTTTTTTCTTATTTTAACACTTTTTTCAAAATATTTTACTCTGAAAAATTGTTAAGGCTATTTTACGAAAATTTATACATATTTTGACACTAAAAATCTTAAATCTATGTTTTAACTTTTTTTCTCAAAAATAATTTAATTTTTTTTACTAAAATTTATAAATTTTGGACACCCAAAATAATTTTTTTTTTTTACTTTTTTTCTCAAAATATTTTACTCTCAAAATTAATTTAATTTTTTTTTTAAATATATAAATTTTAGTACACTCGAAATTTTTAACATTTTTTTTTTAATTTTTCATTCTCGAAAATTATTTAAATTTTTTTACTTAAATTTATACATTTTGTGACACCCCAAATATTTTTTTTTTGACATTTTTTCTGAAAATATTTTACCCTCAAAATTAATTTAATTTTTATTTACTAAAATATATAAATTTTATTAGACTCAAACTTCTTAACATTTTTTTTTTAATTTGTCATTCTCGAAAACTATTTCATTTTTTTACCAACATTTACATATTTTTTCACACCCAAAATAACATTTTATTTGACTTTTTTTCTCAATATATTTTACCCTCAAAATTAATTTAATTTTTTTTTACTAAAATATATAAATTTTATTACACTCAAAATTTTTAACATTTCTTTTTTTAAATTTTCATTCTCGAAAATTATTATTTTTTTTTCTAAAGTTTACATATTTTTTCACGCCCAAAATAAATTTTTTTTTGGTTTTCTTTTCTGAAAAGAACCCCTTTGAGGGTAAGTTTATTTAATTTACTTAAATTTCTAAATCTTATTATATTCAAAATTTTTTACTTTTTTCATTATCGAAAATTATTTAATTTTCTTTACTAAAATTTACATATTTTTTTCACACCGAAAATAACTTTTTTTTCAAAAATTCTCCAAATATTTTACCCTTAAAATTAATTTAATTTTTTTTACTAAAATATATTAATTTTATTACACTCAAAATTTTTGGCATTTTTTATAAACTTTTCATTCTTAAATTTTTTTAATTTTTGACACTCAAAATTTTTAAAATTTATATCATCATTTTGAGAAATGTTTTATTCTCAAACATTATTTAGATGGATTTACAAAAATTTACACTTTTTCGACACCTTAAAGTTTTTTTTTTAATTATCCAGTATTTTTTTTATAAAATTTACACAATTTTTGGCATTAACAATTTTCCAATTTTGTAGTAACTTTTTTCCTTAACATTTCATTTTTTTTTATAAAATATTTGCCGTATACTGACAACTTTTAATCTTTGTTTTAAAATTTTTCATCAAAAATTATTTTAATTATTTTTTATTTTCTTTTCAATACAATTTTTTTATTGAAATTTAACAATTTTTGACACTTAAAGTTTTTAATTATCATTTTTGCATTTTCTTACAGTATTTTTATTTCCAAAATTTATTTGAATTTTTTTATATTTTTCGACACTCAAAATTGTTAAAATTTATATTATATTTTTCTCAAAATGTTTTATTCTCAGAAATTATTCATATATTTTTACTAAAATACATACATTTCTGAACACCAAAAATTTTTAAATTTTTTTGTTAAGATTTTTTTTTCAAAATATTTTATTCTAAAAAATTATTTAATTTTAATTTATTTAGGAAAATATGTACAGTTTTTGGCAGTGACAGTTTTTAATTTTTGTAGTAACTTTTTTCCGAAAACAAATTTTTTCCCCCGTACAATATTTACGGTACACTGACAACTTTTAATCTCTAATTTAATATTTTTCTCGAAAATTGATTAATAATTAAAAAAAAAAATTTTTTGTATACTTTTTTTTATTATAATGGTTTTATTTCAATATAAGCACCATGAAAATTTTCAAATTGTTCAAAAACAAATATATTTTAAATTTCTGCATCATTACTTTTATACATTTTTTTTTTTTTAATTTTTTGAACCATACAACACACAATTTTTTATAGCTTTAATTGAAATATATTTCGTGCCTAATTTTTCTTATGTCCTTTTCCATTTACTGTATCCTAATTTACTAATGAAATGATGACATTTTTTGAATTTTGTCTCGACGTCACCAAATGCGGCAAACATTTTTGGATACAAATTAAAACAAAATTTTTCCCTTGTTAATTAATTTTTTATAGGCATTTCAGTGTTTGGATGGCGCGCTGACAACCGAATTTTTGATGTCAACGTCATAAACATGAAAAATATTTACATATAAACATACTTGATATATATAACCCAATTCATATTTAATATAATCACATAATCATATACAAAATAACCAAATATTCATATTTTTGTAGTTGAAAAAAATTTATAGTTATGTTTAATTTTTTTTTGTTTCTTGTTTTTTGTTAGAAATTGTCAGCTTCAGTTTGTGTATTTAGTTTTTATTTACTAGTTATTTAATTTTTTTTTTATAAAATTAAACTCTTTGGTGAAAACGTTTTTATGAACAGATCAGAAATACAGAATTTTAAGCTGGTCGACTCAGAGCTTAGGGCCTCGCGAAATGTTGGCATTCCAACCAAAGTATTTCAATAACCGATAAATGCAAGGAGGGGTCGCAATTTGATGGATGGCGGTTATCTAATCTAGGGAGTTACTTCACATTTTAAACTTTATGTTAATTATTTTAGGATGTGTTGAAGCATTTTTCTTCAGGTGGTACTAATCTCACAAGAAAGAATCCTATGCTGCCGTCTGGTTCAATCTGCAATAGTACAGATATATCGGTATAAAACAGCAAATCTCTGTCGTTTGCAAGAAATTTTTAAATATTCATAAAAGTATTCAGAACTCACCTTATGATCCTCACCAATGGAATAATCGTCTAAAGCTCCTTCACATCTTCCAAGCAACACAAAAAAATGGTGAGAATAAAAATTATAGTTAAACTGCTCGCAGAGTTAATAATATCTAGCGCATTTCTTCGAGCGAAAACTAGGCTTAATGACTCGTCCCGGCTAGTGCAGCACTTCAGGGATATTTTTTAAAACCATGTAAACAATTGATTTAGCAAAGGATAACCTTAATGAACCATTTGATTTCTTATGCCAAGGTTTTAAGAACGACCTTAATGAACCATTTGATTTCTTATGCCAAGTTTTTAAGAACGGCCTTACTGAGCCATTTGATTTTATGCTCCGTTTGGTTTTATGCCAAGGTTTTAGCTTTCATTTTAACCTTTTTGATATATCGGACTCGCTTTCAACCATTAAACTTTGTCACTAACTGATTGAAATTTATATGTCGCTAACTTTTTATTTTTTTTCTGTAGCTGTACATTTTTAGATTTCAACGCTTAGCAAACTCTTTCCTTGCTTGTTCCGGCACAAAAATTATCCGTAAATCATGCGAACTTCGCCGCCTCTCGTGTTGGTTGAGCAGGGGCAGTTCAATCATTAGGCTTATTACTATTGAGTTTCGCTCCCATTACAACTATGAGGTTAAGTCCAAAAAGTGCTGCTACTCAACATCATAACCCACGTTGGAGCATTTCTCATACATATATTTACGAAATCAAGTGATTTCCTTCAAATTGCTCGTTATCGCTATAGATTTACTTATTGCAAATGGCAAACCTTCAAGATGATTTAAAACTCGAAGCGATAAGAAAAACTTTGAGTGCAGTTGTGCAGACTTTTTCCTTGTTATTAATTTCGCAGATAATTCTCCCCTCGTTGTTGTATTTGTTTCCATTTCGAAACACAATTTTCTCACTATCTACACAAAAGAGATAAATCTCGCTAATACTCAATTTTGCATCCATTATCCACATGATACTGGGCTTAACAAGAAAATTTAACTCCTACCTTTAAGCTCCCGACCTAGCACTCCTATTGAGCCTAAAGTACCGATCAGGATGATCTTATAATTTGAAGCTATTAATATTCTACTATTTCATTATAGAGAAATCCAGTGTCAGTTCAATGTTTCGCACTCACGCGTGGAAAATTGTGAGGCAATAAGCTTTCGCACTGAAAATGGTTTGTTTCATAGCTTTTGAATTTTCATGCTGTGTCTCCGAACGGCAAATATTTTTTTATGGGAAGCTTTTTGATGGCAGTAATCAGGGTTTGGCATTTTGCACTACCCTAAAATTGCACTATCACTAATTTTTTATTGGTAGTTAAAATAAGGGTTTCTTTATTACTAAATCTTCAATTCACTAAATCCGGTGCACTATGCCCAACCCTGGCAGTAATACACTCGGAGATTTGTCATTACCTGCTGAGGGGCGACCGCTATTAGAAACCACTTTTTCTATCATTTTGCTGTTTCATGCACGCAGATTCGAATCTACGCACTCCCGAATGGTAGTCACGCACCAAACCATTCACCAACCATCAAGCATAAACAGTATGAGAGGGCTGATAATATTATACATAGTTATGCCTCCAAACTTGCTCACTACTTTATGGAGAGAGAGCCTTGAATATTCTTGCCCCAAATCCAAGACGACTTTCTCTCCGTTTAGTGAAAGAGGCCAAAATGTAGCTTGCTGCAAAAGTTGATAGCAGACCACTTCCGCATATCATAAACGGTCCAAAGCTGAATTACAAAAACTTACTGCTGGTGAGATATTTTTAAATCCATCAAACTGTGGTGCCCCAGCGTATTTAAGCGTATTTCGAATAACGCAAGCCATCCGCAAAAGAGATGCTCCAAAGTTTCCCTTGAGCCCTGCTCCCTACATTTTCTGCATTCCTTATTGTCTGTGATTTCTATCTTTTAAACACATGCTGCTAACGGGCTGTCGTCTAGTTCGTTGTATCATATGGTATTTCGTTGACAAAGTCCGAGTATAGAAATAAAGGAAAGGGAAAAAAAAATCTGTATAAAAATTTTACCACATACAACTTGGGTTTATGTGACTACCAGAAAATATGTTGTAAAGGTTGTTTGAAAAGAAATTCGAAAAAAAATGATAATGATGTAGAAGGTGAAGTCCAAAATAAACAAGACTGAGCTAAAATAGAAACGACAGGAGCTTCGTTCTGATAACTTCGAGTTTATTTATTCAAAATAGTCCCCTTTGGGCTCGATACAATGTTTTATGCGTTTTAAAAGCTTTTCGAAAGACTGTTTTAGGGCATTGACCGGAATGTCCTTCAGGATGTCGGTACAAGCCTTTTGGGTGGCCTCTACGGACGCAAAACGTTTTCCTTTCATGGCCAAATGCAACTTTCCGAATAGGTAGAAGTCACAGGGGGCGGCGAGTGATTAATGGTTAAAATGTGATTTCTATTCAGGGCGAATTCGACGAATGCGATGCAACAAACGCTTCAAAACGCCAAGATAGAAAATTGCATTGACGGTTTGGCGCTCCACGAACAATTCCCTTGTGGACAATTCCCTTGGAATCATAAAAACAAATGAGTATCGACTAGATTTTTGACTTCTGCAAACGCGATTTTTTGGGTGATGGCTCGTCAGGGATCTTTCATTCGGCACTTTGACGCTTAGTTTTAGGTTCATGCTGGAAACATCACGTTTTATCAGCAGTTACAATGTTGTAAAGGAAGCTCTCGTCTTTTCTCGCCTCTTTAATGCGGTCTTTCGCATGTTGAATTCTGAGCAATTTTTAGGTCTCAGTTAACTTGTGCGGCGCCGTAGCCGAATGGGTTGGTGCGTGACTACCATTCGGAATTCACAGAGAGAATGTCGGTTCGAATCTCGAACTTTCTAATAGCGGTCGCCTCTCGGCAGGCAATGGCAAATCTCCGAGTGTATTTCTGCCATGAAAAAGCTCCTCATAAAAATATCTGCCGTTCGGAGTCGGCTTGAAACTGTAGGTCCCTCCATTTGTGGAACAACATCAAGACGCAAGCCACAAATAGGAGGAGGAGCTCGGCCAAACACCCAAAAAGGGTGTACGCGCCAATTATATATATATAGTTAACTTGTGCGAAATGAAATGTGAACAGACTTTTCGTAAATCGATGTTTTGGAAATAGTCTACTCCGATTCCACTAAGTTCATTTTTGATAAATTTACGAACAATTTCGATGGAGTTTTCTGTGATAACTGATATTGGGCGGCCCGTACATATGATCATTGTCATTTATGTCCTCACAACCATTTCTGAAATGTGTATACCACTCATGAACTCTGGCACGAGATAGACAATCATTGCCATAAACTTCTTTCATCAATTCAAATGTTTCGGGAAACGATTTACCGATTTTAAAAAAAAAATTGATATTAGCTCTTTGTTTGAAACCCATTTTTGTACCGATGACACAAACCTACAGACACTTTAGACGCAATAACTTCGCTTCCACTGAACCACATGTCATCAAGCTTTCACTGGAACTCAGCTAGGGATGTAACTTCCATAGCACTAACTCATTAAAAAGATGGTGCCATCAAAAACATTTTTATGACGTCACTCTTGTTTATTTTGGACTTCAGCTTGTTTATCGAAAATCTCATATTCTGAACTATTCTTAGCGCAGTTCCTAATTCAGCAGGTCAAAAAAACTCGCTGTACTCGGTTCAAACTGTGTGTCGGCCTGTATTCGCTACTATTCGATGCTGGGGCTCATCGGAGCGCGGAGTTTATAAAAATGTTTGTTTTATGTTTTGTTGTGTTTTTGTTTTTATTTTAAATTTAAGTAGTAGTTTTGTTAGTTTGTTTTATTTATTAAAATCATAAAAATTCATTAATTAATTTCTCAAATAAAATAATTTATGTTGCTGCACTCTTACTTGAATGCTTTTCATATAAATTTACACGTTTCAAAAAAACGCCAAAAATATTTACACATTTTGTTTTTTTTGTTTCAATGAAAAATATTATATTTGCAGCGAAGTGAATTGGAATTTGTGCGAACGTTTTATTAAAAATATTTCTTTCTTTTGCACTATCGATGCGATTTGTTGGCACGTTGCAGCATAAAATGAATTTCTGTGTTGAGAACGTAAAAAAAGGCACCGAAATTCCGACTGCCACTTTTTTTTGGAGAAAATTAAACCAAAAAGTAACTGTTAATTAACTTAAACTATTAACTTTCTGCGATTTATTATTAATTTGTACAAATATTTATTGCAGCCACAGCGCATTGGAATGCACAGTGGTTGTTGGAATTTTTTTTTTTTCATACTTCATTAATATTATTTTAATAAATTTTAATAAATTATTTTTTGCTTTGATTTCATAATTTACCAATTTTCCGCTTCTTGTTTTGTGAGTTTTTCATTGACTATTATTTTATGTACTCAAAAAAAAAAGCAAAAATAATAATAATACTCGTTACATTGGCACAAATTGCATATTTTTTGGCGCAATCACAAATGAGTTTTTGCATTTTACGCATTAAAACGCAACAAATGTTACAAAAAAATAATACAAAAAAAAACAAAAAACAAATACTATTATATGAATTGTATGTAGTGATGAGCGAAGGTTTTGTTAAAGAAGGCATAAAATTTCCATTTAATTGGAAACTATTTTTGAAATGCACTTTATATATCTGTATGTATGTACCACCACCAGCCATATGTATGTAAATATAAATATATTTAACATCTCATATTTTTGTGGTTATTGGTATAGCACTAAGTTAATATAGTAAAAAAAAAAAAAACAATATTTAAAAAATACAAAATAATTTTTTGTATCGATTTTACACGCAACCCACAGCACAGTTTTTACTTTTCTGCTTCTACTCGTATGTCACCCCTTTTTAATACTCACTATTATCTCGTTGTATGTATGTATGTGTACACATGTCTGATTATTGAGTTTTGCGTCCCTCCCGCTCACCCTCTCACGCGCTCCGCGCTCCCTCGCTCACTTTCCGTACACTCTCAACTTAATTGTAATTGTCATTTTATCTATGTATTTGTTACATGCACTTGTCTCATTTTTATCATTTAATAAACATTCAATGTAACAGTATGTAATTACAAGTAAGCTCCTCATATTTACGTATACACTGACATTTACGCATCTGTATGTATGTAATTGAGTTAATTATTTCGCCTGCAACTCTAACAGTCATTGTCATTTCGTAAAAAGTAAATTCATTCAATTTAATTACAATTTTTGTGAATGTTTTTTTTTTCAAAGTATTGTATATAATTATATGTGTGCATATCACTATTTATGTATGTATGTGTAACATATAATTATGTTGCTGTCACTGTTATGTATTTTTTATGCAGTCCTTTCACCCTTCCATTCATTTACAGTAGAATGCATAAACGCATACAAATCCAATTTCAATAAAATTCTATCTAACATCAATGAGAAGATTTTTTTTTAGATATTTTTGATTTTGTTATTGTTATTGTTATTTCAATACACTGCATTTGAATTACCTACCAGTGCAGAAGTTTGAGTAAAGGCATACAGACTGATGAAGTTTTAGAAATGCCAAATAAAAAACATCAAATAAAACGGTAATCAATACAGGTTGAAGCATGAAAAATAATATCAAAAATTTCAAAACTAATTGAAGCCATTTTTACATTGAACTACACACACTCTTCCTTCCTTTTATAATGAACACACATTGCGATACCTTATTGTTGTCCACTGCTTTGCAAGATCCAAAGGTCTTCGAAGTACAGTGTTATCTCTCTAAGCGGACATCTAAGGGACTGAGGAATTTTTCCGCGTATGGGAGGTGACCGCTTATGAAAAAAGTGTGAAAAAAAAGTTAATAATATCTTATGGAGAATTATTCGCTCAAAAGAAAAAAAAATTTTTAAATCCTTAAGAATTTGTGATATATACAGAAAAAAGTGTCCACTTAAGGCAGGTTTCCGCTTGAGAGCGGTGTCCGTTAGGAGAGAGTAATGGTAAGGGTTGTACGGTAACCCGCTAAGGTCTTTATGCACTGCGACCAGATTGATCTATCGTGCGCCCCTAATTACTTAATTATAACTATTTAGTATACCGAGGAATCGAACCTGCTCTTAAGAGGGAGCAATTGTAGATCTACCTCCATTAATAGGTACGAGCGAGCTTGGCAGGCTGAGAGAGGCTGCAGATGGACGAAACTGATGTTACCTGTCATGTCCGATCGACTGTCGCAAACCCTCCTGTCATTAAGCAGAAGGGTGTGCAGACAGCTGGTTGGACTGATGACGGGCCACTTTCTGTAGGTGAAGTACATGGAAAGGGTGGGCATCTCAGACAGTGTACTCTGCCCAGCTTGTGAAGAAAAGGATGATGCGGCGGACCACTTCTTGTGCGTCTGCCCCGCCTACGCTCGAATCAGGTTTGAGGTCTTTGGCACTGATGTGTTAAGAAGCGACCACCTTGGCACCACAAGATCTACTCAGATTTCTTCGGAGATCGGGTAGATTTAAAGAAAATTAAAAGGGAATCCAAGTGTAGCACAATGGACTTCGTTAATGTCTGAGTGCTGCACTTGCTAGTTGACCCGACAAAAACAAAAAAAAAAAAATAGTTACGATCTCAGGATTCTGTATCTCCTGTGGCCTAATGTTTCACAGTTGGTGATTAAGTGTTCCATAGACTCCTCTTTATCAAAGCAGAATCTGCATAATCTTGTAGTAGATAATCCTATTGTGTTAAAGCGTTTCTTATAGGCAAAGTGACCTATAAGTGCTTTACAGGGTAATCTGAAGCCCTTTTTATCTAGGGTTAGAGCAGATTTTGCTCTGTTGACATTGAAGTTCAAAGACTTTTTGGACTGATTAAGGCCCCTTGTGCCGTTCCAGTGTTCCCTGATTTTTGTTTGGATCCATTTTTTGGTTTTCTGTTTTATATTATTTTTGTTAAAGCCGATAAATAGGATTGGCCCAATAAATAGCTCGTCTGCCCCTTTTTTCGCATAAAAGTCTGCCTTCTCGGTTCCTTCGTGTCCCTCATGTCCTGGTACCCAAATCAGTGAGACCTGATTATGAGTGGCCAGTTTGTTGGGAGTATTGTTACAATCCATTAGGACTTTTGACTTGAATGTCAAGCTATTCAAGGCTTTGAGAACCGATTGACTGTCCGAAAGAGAGAGTACATTGCATAAACCCCTATCCACCCTGCTCTCAAGCTTTGAGCCATCTCTTTATGAAATGATGGACTTGCCCTGTCTTACATCATCTCGTTCCCACTCTTCCCTTGAGGGTAGGAGGATCGTGCTTATTGTAATGGCAATTGGGCGCATAGTCTACCAGTCTGGGAAGGTCCGAAATGCTTTTTAGGATCTTACCATGGTCATAGCCAATCATAGCACCACTTACTTAAGGTGTTCGACCTTATTGCCGGGCTGCGAGCGATATATCTTGCCTGCAGATCTACTAGAAGAAAGATTAATGTTGTTGTTATTGTTGTAACAGCATACACATTCCCCATATATAGACGGGATATGATGCTGGAGTGGAAAGTATGCTGGCCGGATATAAACCCGGGTCCTTCCGGTGACGTAGAACCGTCTGTCTCGGGAATATTTAAATGCGACTTTAATGGTGTCGATGGCGTGGTTGACATTGCACCGGCTATGAGAACAGATGCGAGTCTTTGAACTTTGTCAACTTTTTTAATGCTCACACCCTTCTCAAGGACATTCACCCATACTACAATCCATAATAGAGAACTGCCCTAACTACCGCTGTATGAAGGCAATGTATTATTCTTGGTTCTAAACCGCATTTTCCCCTACTTGCCACAGACAGTCCCCAATTTAGCTTCCTATTCAGTACAAGGCGAAGATATTTAGCCCTTTCTGTTACTCCCCCTTTCTGAGCCTGAGCATCCCCATAGGTAGTTAAAGATTTAGTGCTCAAAATCACGTTTGGCCACCAGAGGCCTTGCTGATGAAATTGAAATTGAAATTTGAAAAAGTCGAGCCTAGACGCAGCGAGAACTTTGGTAACTCCAAAACTGCCACTGTGTTTAAAGCTCTGGTATCTAAAAGGGTTGACAATCAAGGAGGAATGGAGACAAGTAACAAAAAGAAACAGATAGGATAGAATAGAGACAGAGACAGAGATTGCTAGACATCTGTGACATTTTTGCAGACTCTTTGACAAATCTGAAAACATCCTCCAGTTTAAGAGAACGAATTTTACTCAATCTCATGACATTGGGACCCAAAGTTCGTAGCCTTGCTCTAGCAAATGCAGGACACTCAGAGAGAAAATGCTCAGTGCTATTCGGCACCTCTAAGTAAGACTGGCAAATCGAGTGCCCAATGATTCCAATGGAACCTATGAATTGTGTCCTGTAATAATACAGACCAACGTTGTACCGAACGACTTTTCTTCCAAGTTTTAGAAGAATGTCCGATAGTTTTCTGTTCGGGCATGTCACAAACTACTTTGCAGTTCTGCAGCGTTCCACCGCGACCGGACCATCGCTCTTTATGTATACTGCACACATAATCGTTGATCCAATTCATGATTTCTGAACTTGCTGATACTACTCATATTTTTCGATCACATTAAACTATTTGGAAAAGCTATTTATACCTGAATAACGTGAATTCTCCTTTGGTACCAAAAACATTGAAGACACCAACTCAGCACTGGTATTTCGAGCGCGATGCCCTAAAAATCTGATCATTCTACATCGAACTTATTTGCCTTACTTGGCACCGTCTGACTTCTGGCTATTTCCGAAGCTCAATAAGTCGTTGCAGAGATACATAAAAATCCTTTCGAAAGTCAACTTTCTGCAATTGTTTCCAGGCATGACATTTAGGCCGATTTCTTATCTTAGAGGACGCTTTACAAACCGAGACAATAAATTATTCTTCACTTTAAAGTGCCCTTTGACTCTCTTCGTTCTTTCAACATTCCGTCAAAACAAATTGCAATTTGAACTCAAATTGACTACCGCCATTTTTTTTTTTTTTGTAGTTGAAAATATTCAACAATGTAACTGCTTTACTTTAAAGCCAGCTAAAAAATTGTAAGGGGAATGAATATCAACTGGCCTTCAAACAGCAAGAGAGTTTAGTAAGCGCTTGAGATAAAGTGGCCAGTAGAGTTAAAGGCTAGTTGAGAATATCTACCCCTGAGGAATAAATAAAAACTTGAAAAGTTATAAGCAATTTCAACATACTTTTTGAAAACAGTGCATTGGAAATTCTACAAAAAAATATGTGTGAAAATAAGAGTACAAAGTGGCGCAAAATTGATCATCCACTTTTGTTTGTGAATAATTTTTACAGTAAATAAAAAAAATTATTTTGATTGATGGAAATCTTTATTTTTAACTTTACATATGTTTGTATGCAGCAGCTTTCTAGTTCACAAGTGTCAAATATGACTGAAATACGACGCCATTTGCAAAAATTATAAATCTTCCGATAAGGTGATTAATTTTGCGCCACCTTGGGCATATAATGGAATTACACCACATTTCTCGTTTTTCTATAGCAACCGCATTTTTTTGTTTTTTACGATGACTCAAATTTCATAAGAGTTGAAGAAACTAAAAAATCATTGAAATGCTTAAACTCCACATGAATTGTGTAAGGTAAAGCGAATCTATTAAAGGTGGCATCGGTAAATCAGCTGGTTGGTTTTTTTTTCTTTCGCCGTGTTCATGTGGCTGTCAGCACAGAATGAAACAAGGCGAATTCGTTTTTCTTTTCCACTTTTTCAATAATTTTCCATGACAATCAAACGTACAAAACATTGTTGTTGATCTTGGGCCACCACCTTTAATGAATACGCCTTGGTGTAAGGACATATGTAGGTATCAGTCAGGTAGTGAAAGTCTCGACACATTGGAAATATTCTTGCATTAAATTTGTTCAGTAGGAAGCCTCTGCCTCGGTCAACAATATGAAATACGAAAATAACTCTCCATCAACAATATAATTTTCTTTTTCGCAGAACAAAACATAAAATAAAATTCAAATAAAAATATTTATTTGCTTGAACCAAAAACTTTCAACAGAAATTTTTGTTTGTCTTTAAGTGAGAGAAATATTTTATTTCCCAACACAAAACATATCTGTTGAATAAAATTGAAGACAGATATTTGAGAAGGCTTTCTTTGAAAATGTTTAATGCAAACGCACATACAATGACTTGCTCAAAGTTTTTCTGTTGAAAATAAATTTCAACGAACAACCGAAAGAAACAAATAACAGCATAAGGTTTTTCTCAGACAGAATTGTCAAAAATAAAATAAAAATTATTTTTGTCTTTCCCTGAGTATTTCATATTTTTCTTAGAATTTGTATTATTTTAAACATCTTTAAAAATGTTGACACAAACATTTCCAAAGTCTGGTAGGATGTCACCCACCAATTCAATTTCACGTCAAATCTTCATACAAAATCAAAACTTTGTGAGCAGCTGCTTTTATTTAGTATGACTTGAACGTTAGGAGTGTCTGCTTGTCCCACTCAAAAATGTAAATTTAAAGTCTTAGTAACCTTTTTCATTATTTTCTTCTACATATCTTCTTCATATGTATGTAAATATGTATATGTAAATTCATCTTCTTAATGCTCTCAGCAAACTTAAATTTTGCCCAGGTTTCGCAACTAGTTATTTACAAATACAAACACAGCATTCAAATTGGAGACTAGAGAGAGAGAACAAAGCTGTTTGGTTACTCTGTCAGTAGAGAGAGCATTAAGAGTTTATGTAGTTAGATTGCTAACCGGTGATTTTAACGCTCACAATCAGCTGCGCTTTCACACGAACTGGTTGATGATTATGTCTACTAAGGTGGAAGGATGCCTTAAGAAAGACATTCAGTGTGAATGTCCGGCATTGGTCAAAAAATATTCCAACACTTCTACTCTTGCATTGTCGAGCCGCCTACGCGTTAGCACTAAGTCTTTTATGTATGCAAAAAAAAAGGGTACAGGCAGTCTGACTTTGAACTATGTGTCTATTCTTTGGATTTAGTTGAAGTGTTCAAGCAATCCAGATTATGTTTAGTATCAATTCATTGGGTGGTTATTCAAATCCCTTCCTGACTTGATTTTCATTTCTATTCTATGCTCGTTTTGGCAATAATTTTCTCGCATTAAGTGACTTCTTCTTTAGCTATTCAGCATTAGGTGTTTAAAAGCGTTCATTTTACTTTCGATTTCCTTTAATTTTGCTGCATTAATTCACAAGTGAAAAGAGAGGCTAGAAGGAGGAGGTAATCGATATCGCATCTGTATTTGTTCATTATTATATTCACTCGATGTGCGAATGACAGGATTATTGCTGGGGCTTGCAAAAACGAGTTCTCTAGACGTTTTATCATTTAAATGATAAAAAAAGCAGTGGACGCGTGTAAACAAAGTGTAAAACAAAAATTTTTTGAGAACCTGAATAATTTGTTAAAAACGTATGTTTATTCTTTGTTTTTGGCATCACAGCAGGTATTAGAAGTCACAAAAATTTTTTGAGAACCTGAATAATTTGTTAAAAACGTATGTTTATTCTTTGTTTTTGGCATCACAGCAGGTATTAGAAGTCACAAATATAAAAATTATAAATTAAAATATAAAAGTTGGAAATTAAACTGTAAAATAGAAGAATTAAAAATTTTAATTTTAAAATTAAAAATCAATAATTAGAAATACAACTTAAAAATTACAATAAAATTTAAAATAAAATTCAAACATTCTTTTGTTATCAATCGCAATGTGAACACCGATTTTAAATAAAACTAGTTTTTAATATTTTTAATAACATAAATTAAAACAAAATTAATATTTAAATTAAAAAATTAAAAAAAAAAACTAGGGTCTGTCAGATTCACGCACGGTAGAAGTGAAACTTCTAAGTTGGTTGTTCCATGCATGGGAGCCCCGGTTTAGATCTCTCCCCCTCTCTCGTGTTAAACTCAGGTTTTCATATTTTTGATATATTTATTTGATATATTTACTTAATATATATTTACCTTGGATTGCCATGTATTTCATCAGGCATATTGGAGACAACTATCTGTTCATGAGTCGCATCTGATGCGCAAGTTTGCGTCACTTCAGTCTCACTCTGACTCATTTTGCCCGTAACTTAATTGTTCACCAACACACACTGAATTTCCTCTAAATAGTTACGCAATAAAGAAAAATCAATAGCCGTAATACGTATATTCCTTCGATTTAGCGATATTGTTAAAAACTATTAAGAATATCGCTTCGTTCAGTGCGAATCACAGGTCAACGCAATATCCTAACCTCGCTTCACACTTACTGAACGGCTGATGCACGGCGTGGGTAGTTTGCTATAGAGTAGTGCTGTCCATCCCATACATCAATTGATGACACGTATTCTTACTCTCCATCGTTCAGTCGTTAGCAAACCAGCAACATGAATAGGCGACACTGCCTTATTAGCAGAATCTTCAATTTGCAACTCGAAAAACTGCTATTCAATTTTGCGCCTTCTCATTTCGTTAACTTTCCCTGCATTAACATTCCCTGGTTTTAGAAAGTTATTGAAAATATCGTAGATACTCTTTATTATCGACGCAAAAAGCAAATAATGAGTGCCTAAAAGTATGCAACAGTTCTTTAATACAAAACAAAACCACTACTGGCAAAGCAGTGCCATTTGACGGATTTCGGTAACGCTCCGAACTTACCGTTTCACTCGCCTATTTTCAATCTGCCTTGGGGCCCCCGACGCGCCTAAAGAAGTTTCACTTCAAAAACTTAAAATAATTAAAATAAAATAAAAAATCGAATTTAGAAATTTAAAATTAAAATTAAATATTAAAAAAACTTTAAATAGAAAAACTAAAAATTAATACTGTAATTAAAAGCAAAACTCAATTCAATTTTTTTTTAATTAAAATTAAATTAAAAGTGAACTATATTTAAAAAATCAAAAATATTGGAATTAGAAGTAAAATTGAAATAAAGTTTTAAATTATATTTTAAAAATCTTAAAAATTTAATTTATTTAAAACAAATTAAAATAAAACTAATTTTAAATTTGAAAAATAATAATAATGAATAATAATTAAAATGAAATTTATTTAGAAACTTAAAATTAAGTTTAAAAATGAGAAATTAGAAATAAAAAAATGTTAATTGCAATCAGAACTAAAATTACGACTTAAATTCAAGTGTTTTCTAAATGATGCCCAACTTAGGTTAGGTAGTGATGGTTGCCCAGAGAATGGGCCCACTTGGACGAAAGAAGTTTGCTTCATCCTTTGTGATACCATTGCAAGAGGGGGAAAAGAGGTGAAGGAAAAAGACGATGGTGGGGAGGGTTTAGTGTTTGTGGACTATGAACGGTGACTAGTGTGCGGTTGTCTTAGCCTCTTTATGCTACTGATGAAGTTCATCAGATTTTTGTTATCAAGACCTGCTATATTAGTAGGCGCAGAAAAGAAGTGAGAACCAAGATGCTTGAATCTTAGTCCCGCAAGAGCTGGGCAGCTAAGGACCAGGAGCTGAGATGATTTCACCTCATCCTGTATTTCGCTGACGCAAAAAAGGACTCGAAGTAATTTTGAGTCTCCCGACATGTATACCCCGCAGACAGTGCCCCGTGAGGATGCCCACGAAATTTGAGAGATGAGATTTTGTCATCCTCAGAATATCCCTCAAACGCCTCCTATCCAAACGTGGCCAGAAGTACTACGCGAATTTGCACGTTCGTTTACTTGCCCAGCCCTAGCTGAGTTGGGGCAGAGTCCATCCTTTCAGGAGTTGAGCTCAGGTTGTCAAGGGGATCCCGATCCTTTCCTTTCACGGGCACATTGCTTCACAGATCCCTTGTCAGGCCAGCTCGTCGGCTTCGCAGTTTCCAGCAATGTCACTGTGACCAGGTACCCAAATTATCTTTATATCGAAGAATTCTGATGCAATCGAGAGAGAGACCAGGTACACCCTGCACCATCATAGAGCCTAGGGCCCTAATTACCGCATGGTATTATAAAGAAAAAAAAATTTAAATATGATAAAAATTCTTATTGAAATTCAAAATTATTTCTCAAATTAAAAATAAAATTTTAAATTAAAATTACATTAAGTTAATTTATAAGTTCAAAACCTTCATAGCCGAAACTTATCACTCACCATTTATTATTTGTAGAAATGCTGAAATCGCATAATTCATCTCATTTTCCTTACAAGCATTACATTTTGAACCATCTTATTAAGATATGAGTATAACCGCCCAGACTCGCTTGCATCGCCTGCATGTAATATTTTTTGCCTGACAACTTAATTCCAGAGACAAGTGCTATTATGTATGTAAACAATTTTTACACTTTTAAGCTGGCTATTATTTGTGCATGTTTTTCATACCATCACTTTTCATGCAGAAACTTTTTCACAGCACCCTACCCTACTTACTAGCACGCTACGCCCAATTTTTTGTATTTGGAAAAAAACAAAAAAATTGCGCACATCAACACGAAAAGCCAATCAACTCTGTATATATTTAACTAACCTGTGTATCCATTAACCTCGAACATAACCTTACATTTTTTGACAAACCAAAATACACAGCAATAATTTTGCCCAATTTTGTGTAGCATAAACTGCACCGCAGAAGCGATTTTTTATTTTTTTTGCATGATCTACAAAAATATTTTGCACAAAACACAAAAATATTTTTTTAGCACAAATTGTGTGTGCCATCAATTTTTTGTCGCCACAGATATTTTTTTTATGGTATTGCCTGAAATTCCTCATTTGATATTTCTCATTTTGCAAACACTTGTGATTGTTTTTGTTTTAAATTTCAAAGTATTTACATACACTGAATTTTAGTAAACCACGCTCCAACTTACAAAACACTTTTGTATATTTATTTGTTTTCCGTTGTTTGAAAAACAAAAAAAACAAACAAAAAACACACGCCCTCGGAGTCAAAAGTTTAGTTTCCAACACGAAATGTTTATGTGTTCGTAATTATTTATTTCCATCGATACGCAAAATCACTTTGTGTATCCGCATATTTGTATGATTGAGTGTAGCACATTTATTCATTGCACTAATATGAATTTTATTTTAAATTATTTCTGACTATTTGCGTATAGCGAATATTATTTTCTCTATGCAAAAAAAGTACCAAATCACTAGAATAAGCACCTAAATGTTTGTATGTATGTGCAGACTCGTATGCAGTCGGCAGTCACATTTATAGCACCACTTTTATGCTAATAAAAAATATCTATCGCTATTTAGTTATAAGGCCTATGTTTTTTATGCTAAGTACTGTTTATGAAAAAAAAACTATTTATTTACGAAAATTATTTTCTTATAAAAAGCACTATTATAGTAATTCAATATGTTTCCCACAAGCAGCACCCTGTGTCAGTGTGTAAATGGCACTCAAAGCACTCTGAGCACTTTGCCAGCATCACAATATGACCTTTTAAAGCTTTTTAGAAGCTTTAAGCTTTCTAATACCTAACTTTAACTAACTTAGTAAAGCTATAAAATCTTAATTTCTTAGTCTTAAGATGTATTTTCGCACTTTAATATATTTTCCCAGAAATAAACTGCTGTATTGCTCGGTAGATTTCACTTAAAGCACTCTATCAGCACCGAAATATGACTAAATACAACTCACTTTTTTTAAAGCTTTAAGGTTTTTTTCATAAAACGCACTTTAGCTGTAATTTTATATGTTCCTCACAAGCCACACCCTATGTCAATACGTAAATGCCACTCAAAACACCCTGTCAGCACTCAAAAGATCACAAAGCAAAGCTTTTGAAAAGCTTTAGGTATTTTAAAACTTACTTTTAAATTAACTTACAAAGCTAGAAATTCAGCACTCGAAGATCATAAGCAAAGCTTTTTAAAAGCTTTAAGACTTCTAATACTTAAATCTAAATTAACTTAAAAAGCTAGAAATTCACTCGAAGCACTCGAATATCACCAAGCAAAGCTTTTTAAAAGCTTTAAGATTTCTAACACTTAAATCTAAATTAACTTAGAAAGCTAGAAATTCAGCACCGAATTCAGCACTAAGCCAAGCTTTTTAAAAGCTTTAAGATTTCTAACACTTAAATCTAAATTAACTTAGAAAGCTAGAAATTCAGCACTCGCATAGCACCATGCAAAGCTTTTTAAAAGCTTTAAGATTTCTAACACTTAAATCTAAATTAACTTAGAAAGCTAGAAATTCGGCACTCGCATATCACCATGCAAAGCTTTTTAAAAGCTTTAGGATTTCTAACACTTAATTTAGAATAACTTAGAAAGCTAGAAATTCTTAGTTTCTTAGCCTTAATTTCTCACAAAGAAATTTTCGCACTAAAAATCTAGAGCACGAACTGTGTAGCCAAGTAACAACTAATTTCTGTGTTTTCATTATTTTAATCCTCCATTGGACACCTCTCGGCTTTTTAAAACCTTCAGTTGGGTATCCGGGCCTCACTTTGTTTCGTCCTGTTCGAGGGTCCGTGTTAAAAGATTATATCCATAAATCGGTAGAAAATTAAGAGAGCGAGAATGGAGAGTAAAATTCCAAGGCTATGCAACATTTTGGGCATTTTCGTTCCGCGAGAGAGAAAAAAATATAACGTAGAGGAAAAGGAGAGAGAGAGATTATATATATCTTAGATACACTTTAGGCTGCTGCCACGGTTGGTGTCAGGCGTTTACCTACACCGGTCGACCCTTCTCCGTTTTTTGTAAATTTTGTCTATTTGTATTCCCTGCAAATGTTGTGAATTTATTTAGATATATATTCTTTCTCTCTCTCTCTCTCTCATTCCCCCTCGGGTCTCTCTGTCTCTCTCAGTCCCCCTCGGGCCTCTCTCTCTCTCATTCCCTCTCGTGTGTCTCCCTCTTTCTTTGTCTGCCTTGAAAATTTCTAACTGCAATCAAATTTCAGCGACTATTAATAAACAACCTTATTGGTTTGGTCACTACGATGCCTTGTTGCATACTTTTAGGGAGGTCTCATAAAAAACTAAAAGCTTTAAAGTTTCGTAATCGATACTGCGGCTTCGAAACAATTTATACATTTTTTTTGCATTTCCTTCTTTCTTTATGACTATTTTTGTGGCCTGTGAGGCGGACGCATCATTTTTGCGTTAATAATTTTAAGACGTGGGTGAATAGAAGCCGATGCTGTGCGTTACAAAAAAACAAGGTACCTTCATTATAGTATCCCAGATGTCTTCTTCAAGAATGTAAGAAGAAGCTTAATTCTGTTGAAAGACAGAATAGGCTCGTACTTATATGGGCTCCAGGGCACTGCGATGTTCAAGCGAATGAAATTACCGATGAATTGGCCCAACTGTAGATCAGCGGTTACCCCACAGGGACCAGGGCCAATAATCGGAATCAGTTCTGTAGGGATCATTAATTGGACCGGTTATGTATGCAATTTACATAAAGAGCGTTGGTCCGCTTATACTTACAGAACGGTGCAAAACTACCAAGTGTTTGTGACAAGCCCGAACAGAAAACTGTAGAAAATACTTCTAAAACTTGGTAGAAAACACATTCGGTTGATGGTCGGTATTATTATAGAACGCAATTCATAGGTTTAATTGGAATCATTGAGCATCCAATTTGACTGCCTTGCTTAGAGGAGGCGGATGGTACTGAGCATTTTCTCTGTGAGTATCCTGCCTTTGCTAGAGCAAGGCTATGAATTTTGAGTTGCGACCTCTTGAGAATGAGTGAAATTCGATGTCTTAAACTGGAAGATATTTTCACATTTACCAAAGAATCTGGAGGATTTTCATAGGACTCGCTATCCCAATCTTTGTCTCTATTCTATTCTATCTCTTTCTCTCTGTCTCTATTCTATCCTATCTCTTTCTCTCTGTCACTTCTCTCCTTTCCTCCTTGGCTATCTATCCTTTTACTAAATCTCTCGGTGTTTCTTGGCTCGATTTTTTTCAAATTTCAATTTCAATGCCAGATATCACAAAAATTCTAGCTCGCAAAACGAAAAACTTAAAATCGGTGGTAGAGTCCGAGAATGTAAGTGAATGTGTCCCAAGCATCAAAAATAGTCAGAAAGTTTAAGCCATGAGCCATGCAGTTGATCATCGGCCAGCAACTCTGGCTGGCTGTAGATATCTGCCTGTTGGGTCTCGAAATGGTATCGAAACGGCGCTCAGTGCTACTTGAGGAGTGTCAGACCCGCACTTCAACCATTTCACCTACCTACCTACCTAAATTGTATGATTCGGTGTCAAAACTTCAAAATTTTTAAGGGAAATTTAAAACAAAAAAGTGAAAGCTTCAGCTTGCTTGTTAAAAGCTCGAAAGCTCCATATAGATTTTTTTTGGTACAAAAATTTGAAAAATTTTCCGCAAAACTTCAAAATGTTTAATGGAAATTTAAAACAAAAAAGTGAAAGCTTCAGCTTGCTTGTTAAAAGCTCGAAAGCTCCATATAGATGTTTTTGGTACAAAAATGTGTTGTATTCTGTAACAAATTCGAAAAATTTTCCGCAAAACTGACACACATGGGCTGAAAAGTCCCGAGCCTAACAAAGATAACAGGTTTTTTTTTTGTTCAAAATTTGCTTTATTCGCCAACGTAATTTTCATTAAGAACAACGCAATCATTCCAGCGCCGCTCTAACATTTCAATACCGCTTTTGTGGGACGATTTATCTTTTGCCACAAAATAAGCCTAATTTTAAGCTCTTTTATTCGAACGAAATTTCTTACCGGCGAAAATTTGTTTAGATAAAGTTGTAAATTTTTATGGTTTTTATGGTAAAAAAAAAACGAAATATTAAAAAGTAGTCAAAATATTTTTTTTATTGAGATGCTAATGTTTTTTCACGTTCTGGTATGTAATAACAAAAAATTGTAAGCTAGGAGTTAAAAATTAAAAATCGTAATTCCAAATATTTGCATATTTTAAAGAGGCATAACATGTTTCTCGTTATTTAAAAATATTTATTTTATTTAATTTTATTTTATAAAGGTTTACATAACAATAAAATTATTATACAAACTGAAAGTAGTGCAGCGCTAGCATCGGAGGCTTTCTTATAATTTAGAAAGAACTATCACAACCTATTTCATTGCTATATTCGCACATTTCAAGTAACCTTCAGCGCTCTGTTTAATTGTCGAAAGCTCTAAATCTCTGCATAAATATGATATTTTAAACCACCGCAGCATTGCATAAGCTTCTTCCAAAAATTAGCATACGTTTAGCAGTAGTATTCAACTTAAAGCACTACGCCTAAAATGCTGCAATGAAAATCCACTTAAACTTAGTTAAAAGCACCAGCAAAAGTAATGAAGTTAATTTTGTAAGATTTAAATTTTTTCGTTTTATTTCAGTTAGTGCACTCGCATTCTCGCAAATACTCGTATGTAAGATGTCGCACACTCTTTGCACCACCACAACTAAGCACTTTTGTTTGTAGTATTCATAAGTAAAATTACGTCCTTGCACTGCCAGCACTGCAATTTTCGCCGAGTACTCACATAAATGAATATAAATACTTCGCACACTCATATGGGTGTATGTATGTGTGTATGAGTGTATGAGTGTGTGTAGGGTTAAGCACTTGTGCATTCATAATTGTGTAGCCATATTTACGATGTAATAATTTCTTGAAGCGCTGCTGCCAGTTAAATGAAATTATAAAATACATCCATACAAAGGGCAGTGAATGTTTGTGTGCAGACGCATATACGTGTGTGTGTGAATGTGATTGTATTAATATAAGTATGCCTTTTAACTATGCATTGCAGGCGTCGGTGTGCGTATGTGTGTGTGTCTGAAGTATACTTCTCGCAGTAGCATCCTTAACTCTGCCACCACTGCACTTCCTTCGATGTCTTTTGAGTGAAACAAAAAAAAGAACAAGAAAAAAACCAAGCGCAACCGATAGAGAGCAAGAAAGAATGAGAGGAGTTTTTCCTTTGAATAAATGTATGCATATACATACACTCATACATACATATGTACAAAAAGCGCATGCATGAATATGCTGCTGCTGCTGCATATCCGCTCTTGGCCCACACAATGCAATTACAACGCGCACCACTACAATGCATTCCGCAAGTACTATACGTTGCGATGTCAGTATTTGTGTGCCCTTTAGTACTTAGAAACCTTCAGGCACCAGTCACCGACGCTTGATAGAATACGACGCGATGGCGTGGCGCTGAGCTTTTTGTGTGTGGCGTTAGCAATGGCAACACATTTTAAGTGTTTCCGCTTTAAATGGCTTTATGAGTATGTGAATACGTAACTGCACAAATGCGCAAATGTGTATGTATGTATGTATGTGTGTACAATTCTCGCAGTTTCTGTCTTTTACTCTGTGCATACATTTTAATATAATTTTAATTGTACTCAATTACACTGCAGCTGCACTTCATGGTCTGCGAAGTCCTCACATACATACATACATATATATATAGGTACTAAAACTGTGTGTGTATGTATGTGGCAAAGGTCAGAATGGAACGAAGCTTGCAACTGCATATACTCCTTAAGTTCAATGCAGGAGCACCACCCCGGAAGAGATAGTAAAAAAAGGGGAATTAGTAATATAAAATTGCTAAATCTGCAAGGATATTTCGGTCTAAGGCTATCCTGCGATTTATACTAAAAATGTCTAGCGGACACGGCAGATACGCGCCAATTATATATAAATGCAGAGAGTTGTGGACAAAAAAAAATAGGATCACTCAAAATTTCACAAGTTTTTTTATTTCAAAATTGTTGATTTGATTCGAAATTGTATTTCATTTTTATTTTATACTTTGAGTTTTACCTTAACAAAATACTTTAAAAAAGTTCAAAAAGGTCTGCACACATTTTATAATAACTGAAATGCTTATGTAAAATTTCATGGGAGAAAAAAGTAGGGTCAAAACAAGAAAGTATCGGTTATTTTTTAAGAGCTTGAGAACTTAAAAGGATTTTTTTTTTTTGTCGGGACAGACTAGCAAGTGCAGCACTCAGACATAGTTAAATCAATTGTTCTGCACTCGGGTTCCTTTTTAAACTTCTTTAAATCTGCTCGACCTCCGAAGAAATCTGAGTAGATCTTGTGCTGCCAAAGAGCCAAGATCGTCGCTTCTTAACACATCAGTGTCAAGGACCTCAAGCCTGATTCGAGCGAAGGTGGGGCAGACGCACAGAAAGTGGTCCGCCGTCTCATCCTCCTCTCCACATGCTGGACAGAGTGCACTGTCTGAGATGCCCACCTTTTCCATGTGCTTTGTCCATAGAACGTGGCCCGTCATCAGTCCAACCAGGCTCCTACTTAAAATGATAATACAAGACAGAAATATTGTTGGAATTAATTTTTTAATTATAATCTGGTAGATAGGTAGGTAGGTAGGTGAAATGGTTGAAGTGCGGGTCTGGCACTCCTCAAGTAGCACTGAAGCGCTGTGTTGATACCATTATGAGACCTCCAACAGGCAGATATCTACAGTCAGCCAGAGCTGTTGATATAATGGAGAAGATTGATCAGATTTAGGTTGGGGCACTGCCCCAGACTGTCGAAGAAAGAAGCGCCCAGTGACCTAAGTCGTCTAGCTGCCAAACCCGAACATTTTCAGAGAGAGTACTAAACCGCCTCCTTCTCTGTAGGGTCCCCACAGCTTCTGCAATGGGGGTTAAATGGTGACCCTAGCTTTTCCGCGTGTCTGCCGATCGTCCAGTGGCCGGTAAACACAGCTACGAGTTTGGAAATTGAATTGCGAGGAGTCCAAAGGACTTTCTGAGTCCTTCGTATATCGTATT
>JAYXIM010012137.1:0-29847 GCA_037575425.1 Anastrepha fraterculus | reverse complement strand
GAATTCATTTCAAGTTGATTCTTGACAAAAAAAAATTTTGGGCATTTTTCCTCGGATTTGGTCCGATTTGGTTTGTAATTTGGTCGGAAATTTTTTTTTTTAGTGGCAACCCTGGTTGGGAGTGACCCAAAAAACCAGTTCCAAACGTTTGAAAGACATGGGTATGCGTTTAAAGGTCGGAAGATGGGTGGGGCGTGAACTGACAATGTGACAATGCACCGCCACATCGAACATGAGCGACCCGGTAATTGGTGGAGACGTACGATTGGGAACCGCTGGTGCATTAGGCTTACTCACCAGACTTGGCGCCTTTCGATTATCATTTGTTTGCATCGATGGGCCACGCACTTTCCGAGCAGCGCTTCAATTCTCACAAAGAAGCCAAATAATGGCTCGATGATTCGTTTGCGGCCAAAGACGGCCAATTTTTTTGGCTGGGCATCCACAAATTGCCTGAGAGATGGGAAAAATGTGTGCGATGGCCATTATTTTGAAGATTAAATTCGTAAACATTTTTTTGTTAATAAACGCTTGAAATTGAAAAAAAAGTATCATTTCATAGGTAATGTTAAATCTAGTAGTTAATCGAAGGTGTAAGCAAAATAAATTTTTTTGACAAAATGGCGGTTTCTCAAAAAAAACAAAAATCGATTTTTGAATTGAATTGAATTTGAATTTCGTCCTTAAATTGTTTATCAAAAAAAAAATTTTTCGGTGCGAAAAAATTTTCCATTAATTGCTAAAAAATATATTTAAGAAGATTAAAATTGGAGACTAATCGGTTTAGCCGTTTTCAAATAATGTTGTTCACCGACTTTAAAAACACCATTTTCAGAAAAACGCGTTTAAGTTTGAAAAACACTCTGAAAAGCCTTTTCAAATTTGCGTGTAACTTCAAAAATATTCACCAGAGTGGTATTAAATTGTTTCTGTGTATTCTAAAATATATGTATATTATGAAAATAAAACAAAAAAGAATAAATTTTTTGAGAATTCCAACTGCATATAGCCCCTAAAAACAGCGTCGTGCTACTACGACTTTATTCGACATAAATTGAAGAACCGAATCAAGTCACAAGCAGGGTGGGCCGTCTAACGTTTGAAGCTTGAAATAGCTTTTAGTAAGAAATAAATGAGTTTTTTTTTTCAAAGGAGTTTTTTATTTGAAAGTATGGAATAATCCATACGGCTAATTATAGAGGAACACTGTAGGCGTTACTGTAGCCTATACTTTGAAGATAATTTTCAGTACATTTTCGACTTTATGGAGCTATGTCTTTGCACTCAAAACCAAATTAAATCTGCCCAGAATTATTTACTAATTAAGTCACATCGAACAATTTTGCAAGAATTTTCTTCTTGGAGTCTTTTACACGAGTGCTCCCGGCAAATAGAAAAAATTCCTTATATAATAAAATTAAATTTTCCTATTAACATACCAATTATTTCGATGAAAATAATTTCTAACTATTCATTTTCTTCACTCTAGGGCAAGGGCTTCCTAAACGAACCACTCAAATTCGACGTTGTCGACACATTAGAGTACAATGTGACCGGCCTGCAACCCGACACAAAATACTCCATTCAAGTTGCCGCGCTGACCCGTAAAGGTGATGGTGATCGCAGTGTGGCGGTAAATGTGAAAACTCCAGGTGGTGTGCCGATACGACCCACGGTAAGCCTAAAAATAATGGAACGTGATCCCATTGTATCCATTGAACTCGAATGGGAACGTCCGGCGCAAACATATGGCGAATTGCGTGGCTATCGATTGCGATGGGGTGTTAAAGATCAACCATTGAAAGAGGAAATACTACCCGGTCCGCAGATTACCAAACGACGTTTCAATGACTTGGAGCGTGGTGTGGAATATGAATTCCGTGTTGCAGGTAGCAATCACATTGGCATCGGTCAAGAGACAGTGAAAATCTTCCAAACCCCCGAGGGCACACCTGGCGGACCACCCGCAAATATAACAGTGCGCTTCCAGACGCCGGATGTGGTGTGTGTCACGTGGGATCCACCCACGCGTGAACACCGCAATGGCATTATTACACGTTACGATGTGCAATTCCACAAAAAAATCGATCATGGTTTGGGTTCAGAACGAAATATGACGGTACGTAAGGCGGTGTTTACAAATCTGGAGGAGAACACTGAGTATATCTTCCGCGTGCGCGCTTACACTAAACAAGGTGCCGGTCCATTCAGCGAAAAGATATTTGTCGAAACCGAACGTGATATGGGACGTGCACCAATGTCAGTGCAAGCGGTCGCCACCTCAGAGCAAACGGCAGAAATATGGTGGGAACCAGTGCCATCACGTGGAAAGCTGCTTGGTTACAAGATTTTCTATACGATGACGGCGGTGGAAGATTTGGATGAATGGCAGACGAAAACTGTTGGTCTTACGGAGTCCGCGGATCTGGTTAATCTCGAAAAGTTTGCGCAATATGCAGTGGCGATAGCGGCGCGTTTCAAAAACGGACTTGGACGCCTGAGTGAGAAAGTTACAGTCAAGATAAAGCCTGAGGATGTGCCGTTAAATTTGCGCGCTCACGATGTTAGCACACATTCGATGACACTCAGTTGGTCACCTCCCATACGTCTCAATCCGATCAATTACAAAATCTCGTTCGATGCGATGAAAGTGTTCGTGGACTCACAAGGCTTTACACAAACACAAATCGTACAGAAACGCGATATTATATTGAAGCACTATGTGAAATCGCATACAATCAATGAGCTGAGTCCCTTCACCACCTATAATGTGAATGTGAGCGCCATACCATCGGACTACTCTTATCGCCCGCCTACCAAGATCACTGTTACAACACAAATGGCGGCGCCTCAGCCAATGGTGAAGCCCGACTTCTACGGTGTAGTGAATGGTGAAGAAATACTGGTCATTCTGCCACAAGCCTCCGAAGAATATGGTCCAATTTCCCATTACTACCTTGTTGTGGTGCCCGAGGATAAGTCAAACTTGCACAAAAACCCCGATCAGTTTCTAACTGAAGACTTGCTGCCGGGACGCAATAAGCCTGAACGACCGAACTCGCCCTATATCGCCGCCAAGTTTCCACAGCGTTCCATTCCCTTCACTTTCCATCTCGGCTCTGGCGACGATTATCATAATTTCACCAATCGCAAGCTTGAGCGTGATAAGCGTTATCGCATTTTTGTGCGCGCCGTTGTCGATACACCGCAAAAGCATCTTTACACGTCCAGTCCCTTTTCTGAGTTCCTGTCTTTGGATATGCGTGAAGCGCCACCGGGCGAGCGGCCACATCGACCCGACCCGAATTGGCCCTCCGAACCAGAGGTTTCTGTCAACCGCAACAAGGACGAACAAGGCATGTGGTGGGTGGCTCTGCCAGTTGTTGCCGCACTCATTTTCACCATATTCATCACCTGGTGCATTGTGCGACGTCGCCGTCAACCTTGCAAAACGCCTGATCAAGCTGCCGTCACACGTCCACTGATGGCAGCCGACCTTGGCGCCGGCCCCACGCCTAGCGATCCCGTCGATATGCGTCGCTTGAACTTCCAAACACCCGGCATGATATCCCATCCGCCCATTCCCATTTCCGAATTTGCCAATCATATCGAGCGCCTCAAAGCGAATGACAATCAGAAATTTTCGCAAGAGTATGAGAGCATTGAACCGGGACAACAATTTACATGGGACAACTCCAATTATGACTATAACAAATCAAAGAATCGATACGCAAATGTAACTGCCTACGATCACTCGCGCGTACAATTGCCATTGATAGACGGCATCATCGGTTCGGACTACATCAATGCCAACTACTGCGATGGCTATCGGAAACACAATGCTTATGTGGCAACTCAGGGACCGCTACAAGAAACCTTTAGTGATTTTTGGCGCATGTGTTGGGAACTAAAAACGACCACTATCGTCATGATGACACGCCTGGAGGAGCGCACACGCATCAAATGCGATCAGTATTGGCCGGTGCGCGGCACTGAGACCTACGGCCAAATGTTTGTCACCATCACAGAGACGCAAGAGCTGGCGACCTATAGCATACGCACCTTCCAGATTTGCCGACAAGGTTTCAATGAACGCCGCGAGATCAAACAACTACAATTCACCGCCTGGCCAGATCATGGCGTACCCGAACATCCAGCACCATTCCTACAATTTTTGCGTCGCTGTCGAGCACTCACCCCACCAGACTCCGGTCCAGTCATAGTGCACTGCTCGGCTGGCGTTGGACGCACGGGTTGCTACATTGTTATTGATTCGATGTTGGAGCGCATGAAGCATGAGAAAATTATTGACATATACGGACATGTAACTTGTTTGCGTGCTCAACGCAACTACATGGTACAGACCGAGGACCAGTACATTTTTATACACGATGCCATCTTGGAGGCCATTATTTGCGGACTAACGGAAGTGCCAGCACGCAACTTACACACCCACCTACAGAAATTGTTGGTAACCGAACCGGGCGAGAATATCACAGGCATGGAAATGGAATTCAAAAAGCTTTCGAATGTCAAGGTGGACTCGTCGAAATTCGTCACCGCCAATTTGCCATGCAACAAGAACAAGAATCGTTTGGTACACATACTACCATACGAATCGAGTCGCGTCTATTTAACACCCATACACGGCATCGAGGGTAGTGATTATATCAATGCCAGCTTCATTGATGGCTATCGCTATCGGTCAGCTTATATTGCTGCTCAGGGCCCAGTGCAGGATACGGCTGAGGATTTCTGGCGTATGCTGTGGGAACACAATTCAACAATTGTAGTTATGCTGACTAAGCTCAAAGAGATGGGTAGAGTAAGTTGAATGAAATGAAGTGAAGAAAAGAAAATGAGGAAAAGTAGAGTAGAAAAAGAACTTGAGGAAAAGTAGAGATTTGCAAATTTTTTATTTCACCTTCACAAATCTTCTTCGAAATGTAATTAAATTTTATTTCTATAGGAAAAATGTTACCAGTACTGGCCACACGAGCGCTCTGTACGCTATCAGTATTACGTGGTGGACCCGATCGCTGAATACAATATGCCACAATATAAACTGCGCGAGTTCAAGGTGAGTTGATGAATAGAAGTAACATTTTAAGACTGATTCGAAACTATTTAACTGAAAAACTCATTTGAAAGCTGGAACCTCCATACGAGTATTTTTAATAAACTTAAAAAACAAGCGATTCTTAGTCTTAGTGAAAACTGAGCTCGAACAATGGCTAAGAACGATAGATATACTTTTTTCCAAAAAAATCTCAAAATTTGCATTATTTGTCATTATTTACTTTGTCTACATTATTTATGCATTCCTTCAGGTCACCGATGCACGGGACGGCTCTTCGCGCACCGTACGCCAATTCCAATTTATCGACTGGCCCGAACAAGGTGTACCCAAGTCTGGAGAAGGCTTTATTGATTTCATTGGCCAAGTGCATAAGACAAAAGAACAATTCGGCCAAGATGGACCGATTACGGTGCATTGCAGTGCAGGCGTGGGTCGCACTGGCGTCTTCATAACACTGAGTATTGTGCTGGAGCGTATGCAGTATGAAGGAGTACTGGATGTATTCCAAACAGTGCGCATACTACGCGCCCAACGACCAGCCATGGTGCAAACGGAGGTAAGGGGATGAATGATAAAAAATATTGTACAAAAACAAATGTGATAAATTAAATTAAATCAAAATAATATAAAGCTGAAAAGCGAAATAGATGAATAAGAAAAAGAATAAAACATAAAAACATAAGAATAAAATAAAATTAAATGAAATTAAAGAAATTAAATTAAAACAAACTGATATAAAATAAATTTAAATAAATTAAAATAAAATATAGTAAAATTAAGTTGAATAAATTTAAAAAATTTTAACAAAGTAAAACAAAATGAAATCCAAAACTATAAAACATAAACATAAAATAAAATAACTAAATACAAGAAAATTGATGAAAGCAAAATTATTTAAAATAAATTAAAATAAAAAAGGAAAAGTTGAATAATTCCAAAATAAAACAATTAAATTAAATCAAAATAAAATAAAAACAAAAAAATGTATTAAAATAACCAAATAAAATTAAGAAAAAATACTAAAAATAAAATTCAATTAAAAGAAAAAAAAAGAAGCAAAAAAATTAAATGAAATAAAGTAAATTAAATCTAAATAAAGTAAAATAAATAATGTGAAATAACTGCAGTAAAAATAAAAGAAATAAATTAAATTAAACAAATAAAAATAAACAGTAAAATAATGTAAAATAAAATAAGAAAAACCGAAATGATTATTTAATTTAATTTAAAAAAATAATAATGAAATTAAAGTAAATTAAAATGGGATAAATTAAATTAAAACAAAATAAAATACAGTAAAATTGAAAAAAGATAAATTCAGAAAATAAAGTTATATTAAACGCGATAATTAAATTAAATAAAAAATAAAAAAACAAATGTTTAAAAAATTAAATTAAACAAAAATAAATAAGAAGCAAAAAAATAAGACAAAATATAATGAAATCAAAAAAATAAAAAAATATTTTTTTTAATTTAATAAAAAATAAAGTAAAATAAAATAAAATATAGTACAATTAAAAAACGAAACAAATTAAGTAAAATAAAACAAATCAAAAAAATAAAATAATGTCAAATAAATTAAAATAGTATAAAGAAAATACATCAAAATTAGTAAAAAAATATAATTAAATAAATTAAAATAAAGTAAGTAACAAATAATAAAATAAATAATATGAAATGAGATAAAATAAAGTGATGTAAAATTAAATAAAAAATAATAAAAAATTAAAGGGAAAAAAATTGTAAAAAAAATAAGACTACATAAAAAAAATTTAAATTAAATAAAAAGAATTTTATTTTAATAAAAAATAACAACAAAAGAAAGTAAAAATAAAATGTAAAATCTCGGTTAGGTGGGGAAATCATACAACATAATGAGCTCTAGGGCAACACAACGGACCCAACTTGCGGTCTATGTGGCACTCCGATACAGGGTCACCCTTAAACCAACCAACCAACCAAAATAAAATGTATCGTAAATTCAAAAAAAAAAAAAACTTAAAAATTTAGTTTATCTAATTTGATAAAAATATAACAAATAAAATGAGATAATTTGAATTAAAAAAATAAATAAAAATAAGGCAAGAAAAAATAAAAAAGAACCAAAAAATTTTAATAAAATAAAATGAAATAAATTAAAAATTACAGTAAAATTAAAATAAAAAAAATTAAATTAAATAAAAAATAAATTGAATTTAATCCAATTTAATAAAAAAGAAGAATAAAATAAATAAATTAAAAATAAGCGGTCGCCGTAGCCGAATGGATGGTGCGTGACTACCATTCGGGAGTGCGTAGGTTCGAATATCCGTGCATGAAACAGCAAAATTATAAACGTTTTTTCCCCCTCGGCAGGCAGTGGCAAGCCTCAAAGTGTATTTCTGCCATTAAAAAGCTCCTCATAAAAATATCTGCCGCTCGGAGACGGCTTAAAATTGTAGGTCCCTCCATTTGTGGAAAAACATCAACACGCACACCACAAATAGGAGGAGGAGCTCGGCTAAACATCTAACAGAAGTGTACGCGCTAATTATTTATTTATTTATTTTAATTAAAATAAAATATAAAAGCCGAAATAAAAGAGCGAAAAAATAATACAAAATAATGTAAAATAAAATACAACAAAATTTAGTAAAATTTAATTAGTAAAATCAATAAAAAATAGTAGGTATAAAATGTAACAAGACAAAATATATTAAATAACAATAACAAGAAAGAAAATGAGATAAAATAAAATACAACAAAATTTACTAAATAAATAAAATAAAACAGTGGGAAATTACAACACAAATTTAACTTAATAAACTAAAACAAACAATAATAGAAATAAAATAAAAATTACATTTAGTTTAATAAAAATAACAATAAAATTTAATTAAATTGAAATAAAATACACTGAAATCAAACAAAAGCGGTATATCTAGAATAAAACTAGGAAAACTAAGTTCCCGCTGTTTGTCAATAGATGCCGCCAGCAGTGCGTGATAGTCGATTCTAACATAACCTAAACGTCATAAACCAAGCTTAGACATATGGTAAACAAACTGCTTCAACATATTCGTGATTTTGTTTTGGTATCATATACTTTTGGTTTTGTGAAAATGTCTGATTTTGTGCCGAATAATCGTCATTTGCGGGAAGTGTTGATTTTCCTCTTTCATTCGAAAAAAACGGCGGCTGAAGCGCATCGAGAGCTACAAAAAGTTTATGGAGATGTTGCTTTAAGTGAAACAACGTGCCGAGATTGGTTCCGTCGCTTCAAAGAAGGCGATTTTAATGTTGACGACCGTCCGCGTGAAGGAAGGCCAAAAACCTTCGAAGACGCTGAATTGGAGGCATTGCTCAATGAGGATCTGTGTCAAACGCAATAAGAGCTTGGAGCTACCCGCCAATACATTTCCAAGCGATTGCATGCTTTGGGAATGATTCAGAAACAGGGGACTTGGGTTCCTTATGAGTAAAAACCAAGGGATGTTGAACGTCGTTTTTCGCCTGTGAACAACTGCTCCAGCGGCAAAAAAGGAAGGTTTTCCTTCATCGCATCGTGACGGGTGATAAAAAATGGATTCATTACAACAATCTAAAGAAAAAAATGTCATGGGGACTGCCCGGTCGTGCTTCTACGTCGTCGCCTCGGCCGAATATTCACGCTGCGAAGGTTATGCTATATATTTGGTGGGACCAAGTTGGTGTTATTTATTATGAACTGTTAAAACCAAGCGAAACCATCACTGGGGATCGGTATCGACTTCAATTAATGCAATTGAGCTGAGCACTGCACGAGAAGCGGCCGCAAACCGCGGAGAGGCATGAAAAAGTGATTCTACAGCATGACAACGCTCGGCTTCACGTTGCCAAACCCGTTAAAACCTACCTGAAAACACTGAAATGGGAAATCCGACCCCACTCGCCATATTCTCCAGACATTGCGCCGTCCGATTATCACCTGTTCCGATCGATGGCACATGGTCTAGCTGACCAGCACTTCAATTCATATGAAGACATCAAAAAATGGCTTGATCCGTGGATATCCTCAAAAGATGAACAGTTTTACCGCGACGGTATACGAGATCTACCAGAAAGATGGGAAAAAGTAGTATCCAGCGATTGGCAATACTTTCAATGATTCAATTGTAACCATTTTTTCAGAATAAAGTTGCATGTTCATCAAAAAACCAACGAGAACTTAGTTGCGCACCTAATAACTTAAAATAACTCTTTCAATTAACTTCGCATTTAAAATAAGGACACAAGAAAAAAAGTTTTGAATAAAAAACTAAAAAACTGTCACTCAAAATTAAACTTAAAATTGAAAACGAAGTAATATACTAAAAAAAAACTAATTCTAAAATCGAATTAAATTACACTTACATATACCATTAAAATCGATTATTTAGTAAAGTGCTAAAAATGTAAATGTGCGCAAAAATATTCGAAATTCTCTATGAAATTTTTATTCTAAATATACCTAACTCTCCCATTTTCCATTCCAGGACCAATATCACTTCTGCTACCGCGCCGCTTTGGAGTATCTCGGCTCCTTCGACAACTACACCAATTAATTTGCACGCCACCTTTTATCCAGTTTACCTATTGAACCAATGCGCCGCAAAGTGTATCATCAAATGGCAAAAAAAAAAACAAAAAAACATAAATCAAAAACCTGCAAACAAAAGTCAATTTTAGTTTAAATTAAAATGCTGCTGGATTCATCCAAAGCCTAGTGTGAAAGGATAATTTTTATTTAACATAGCGCCTAAAAAGCTGTTACGCATAATGTCTTATGCATTTTGATAAGCAACTGAGCACACTTGAAAATGAAGTATGAGCACGCTGAATTTCCCCCAATTAAACCTGTACGCAAATTAAGTTCAACTACAACAAAAATGGAATATCAAACTTTCTAGCCAGCAGACAACACAGAACAAAACGTATCTCTATTGTATTCATTAGTTAAATGATAAGTTAAATTGCTTAGTTTTTAAGCACAAAGTGAATTAAAGAGAAAGAACAAAAAATTGTTGAAATACACAAGTAGACACATACACATGCATGTAGGCTTACTTACATATACATATTTTAGGCACCTAAGGACCTGAGGGTATACTTAGTTTTATGTTGTTTAGTTGTTTAATGGTAATTGGTAATTATGCTAAGTTGAGTAAACGAAAATTTTTAAAGGAAAAGCAGTTACGTACAGTTATATATCATAGAAACAAATATGTTCGACGACAACCGCCAGCTAATTTGTAAGGTTGAACTGTGACCAGTCGCGTTGGGCTAAGCAACAGATTCACTTTTTGTCTTTTAAGTTATTTGTGAACGAAAAAGACTGTTATGCATTAAATTGATTGACTAATCAGTAATATTTACTAAATAATGAATTCAATGCATGTTTGCTGTACTAATTAATAGAAATCTTAAAGAAATTACGATTATAACTATACTAAAATGATTAACTTAATTACTAATTAATTGACAAAAAAATTATTTCAATTTTGAGAACTCACGAACAATTTCGCGTGCAAGCCAAAAATGAGTTGTAAAAGCGAAAGTATAGCAAAAGAAACTTGAGAAATTTAAATGAAAAAAATTATGAAAATTATATAAAAAAAGTATGTACGTTGACTATTAAGTGTAGAATGGTAAAGAGCATAAGGAAATTTTGTTAAAAAGGGAGTAATGCTATTCATATGTCTCATTCATAATGTTAGAATATTAGCTTTTTGCACATATTTTTGTTTTTAAAAGGAAACCATGCACTTTTTATGGCATAACACATTTTTTGAAAATTTATTTTTCTTCAAAATTTCAACCATTCTTCTGAGCTCTCAGTTTTTCGAAGTTCCTCCGAGTACCATAATTGCATTGCTCATTAAGTAGGTTTTTTTTTTTTGAGAATTGAAAATTGAGTTATGCCCTTCATACGGTACGAGTATAAGTAGTATAAACAATTTTTTTGTAAATTAACTTTTTTCTTCAACCGAAAACGATAATTAATGAAATGTGTGTGTTTTTTTCTTTTTTTTTTGCGAGTTGAGGTATACACTTTTGTTATGTAAGTAGTATAAAAAATATGTTGTAAATCAATTTTTTTCTTTTCAAAGTTCCAACCGTTCTTCTGAGTTTTTCTGAGTTCCATAATTTCATAGCTCATTGAGTAGGATTTTTTTTTTGAAAATTGAAAATTGAGTTATGCCCTCAATAAGTAGTATACAAAATTTTTTTGTAAATTATTGCTTTTCTTCAAAGCTCCAACCGAAAACAAAAATTAATGATATTTTTTTTATTTTTTTATATTTTTATTTATTAATTTTTTTTTTTTTTGGATTTGAGCTATGCACTTTTGTATTATGAGTATAACAAATTTTTTTGTAAATTATTAAATGTTTGGTAAATTATTAGATTTTTGGTAAATTATTAGATTTTTGGTAAATAAGTAAATTTTTGGAAAATTATTAAGAAGTCCACTGAGAAACCTTGAATTTCACTAATGGCGTTTTTTCCAAAATCAAATGTTTCTTTCTCCAATAATACTTTTTCGCCAATTTCTTTGTTCAATTAAAAAAAAATTGTTGGTAGCTATAAAGCATAAAAAAAATTCGTAAAAAAAGTTTTTTAACTTGGATGACAATTTTTGGCCTTAATTTTACTCACATAATTTACCAATAATAATTTTTCCCCTTTTTTTGTTCAATTTTTTAATAGAATAATTTATAGTTATAAAGCATTAGAATTTTTTTTTTGTGTAACGAAAGTCAAAAAATTTTTTAACTTCAAAGCATTAAGAGAAAATTTTTTTTTAACCGAATCAAAAAGTTTTTTTTAACTGTATACCAATTTTTTGGCTTGTTTTTACTCAAATAATTTGTTCCCTATTTATTGTTCAATTATTTAATAGAATATTTTGTAGTTACAACAAAATATTAAAAAAAAAATTTTTTATTGCAACGAAAATCAAAAAATTTACAATTTTTGTACTTATTTTTACTCAAATAATTAAAAGAAAATTCTTTACCCCAATTTTTTGTTAAATATTTTAATAGAACAGTTTGTAGTTGCAATGCACTAGAAAATTTTTTTTTCTGTAATGAAAAAATGTAACTTCAATTACAATTTTTAGTCAAATTTTCACTCAAATAAATTTTGCCCTATTTCTTTGTTAATTTTTTATTTTTTTTTTGTAACGAAAATCAAAGAGTCTTTTAACTTCAATGAGAATTTTTAGTCAAATTTTCACTCAAATAATTGCTAATTTGTTAATTTTTTTTTTTACGAAAATCAAAAAGTTGTTTAACTTCAATTTTTGTGCTTATTTCCACCCTTTTTGTTTTTTTGTTCAAATATTTAATAGAATTGTTTGCAGTTACAAAGCACTAAAAAAGTTTCTTTTTGTTTGTAACGAAATACAAACTTACATTATTTAAAAAAAAACAAGAACTTCATTTCGTAGCAAATAACCTTATTTAAACACCCTTTGAATCTCATAAGAAAGTCAAGAATTAATTTAAAGCAAAAAAAACGTTATTTTTAATTGAAAATAAATGGGGCTTAATGTTTAAAAGAAAAAAATTTAACAAGACATTTTAGAAAATTAATGTTGGTTGAAATTTCATAAATTAAAAAATGCATTTTGAAAATTCAAGTTTCAAATTTAGGTTAGCATGTAGAAATAATATAAACGATAATTATTTTCTTTTTTTTTCAAGCTGTAAAAAAATCAGAAACCAGAGGGCACAATAAAGTTAAGGCCCCTTGCAAGTTTTAAGGAAACGAATAACTAAAAAAGTTGGCAGGGCAAAAAATATTATATTTCCAGTCTGGCTAATGCATAATGGAACATGCGGCGTGCTAATTAGATATAATTTTTTTATAATTTTTTTTTTATTATTTTTTTTTATTACTAACTTCAATGAAAATAATAAAATTAGTTATTTTTAACGCACTTAAAACAAAAGAAGCGTAAGAAGTGAATATTTTATCAAATATATTTAAAAATAACTGCATTTTTATCTAACTTTTTTCCCCCAAAAAATATAAGTTTAATCCAATCTTACACGACTATCAGCGTCTCTAAGAAACAATGTCGAACAAATTTACTCACCCTCTATTCCATCAACAGTCACTCCACAGTCTCATAGTTCATAAATAAAATCAAAAACGAACAACAACGACCAGGCAGCTCTTCCGCTACAATCACCACAAACAACATTTTGTAAGGACTTAAAATGAAACCGATAAGATTTTATAAAAATAGTAAAAACAGAAAAAATAAATAAAGCAAAGGCAAAGTAATTAGAATATTTGAAACAAATGCATAAACAAACAATAGTGAATATTGAGTGAAGTATAGGAGGAAAAATAGTATAAGGATTTTTATTCTTTTTTTTTTTTTTTTGGTAGTTTTTTAGGTTAAGTTAATTATTGTATTAATTAATAATTTAAGTTAAGTTTTTATGTAAATAATTGTAAATTGTGTTTTAAATGCCACAAATTACTGTTTATATGTATGTGTATCTGCATGTTTTTTTTTTAACATTGAAGTGTGCTTAAATAATCATTTTTAATATATATTTTTTTAATATTTAATTATTTTAAAAGGCAGCAATATTTCAAATTAAGGTTTTATTTATTTAATATTATTTAATAAATGAATAAATTACTTTAATTAATAAATGAATAAAAAATATTAAAAGTTATGAGATAAAGCAAAATTTATTTTGCTTTGCTTTTTTTAAGAATTACTTAAAAAATATTCATATGACTTTGTTGTATTTGTAAATCGTGTCTTTGCTATATGAAATAAAAATGAAAAATTTAAAGTTAGACAAAAAATTGTTTATAGTAATTTTGCTTGCTGAAAGTCAACATAAATTCTGCGCAGCTTTTTTATATTTTTTGAGTGATTTTTCAAAAATCAAAATCAACAATTATTTATATTAATTTTGCTTGCGGAAAGTCAGCAAAAATTCTGCGCAGCTTTTTTTATATTTTTTCAGTGATTTTTCAAAAATCAAAATCAAAATTTGAAGGTTAGATAAAAAATTATTTATATTAATTTTGCTTGCTGATCGTCAACAAAAATTCTGTGCAGCTTAACTTTTACTTATTTATATTTTTTAGAATTTTTTAAAAAATATAAAAGATGTTTGACTAATTTTTTTTTATGTTTTCCTCTGTAAAAAATTTTATTTCATTAAAAAAACCCGTAATTCTTTATTACCTTTGGACATTATTAAAACAAAAAAAGGTTAACGCCGCCTTCATTGCCTGCTTGTATTTTAAATAAATAAACTAAAAAAAATGCGTCTAATATTTAAAATTATAATTTAATTCAACAATTTACTTAAAAAGTTGCCTTTAAATATGTTTCAGTTTTACGAAATTTTTCCGTTTTTTTATTATTGTAATAAGTAATGTTCAATTGGTGTAAGTGCTATTTTCTTAGCCGTAAACGATGTGAAAAATAATCTCATTAACTTGCCCCCTTTGTTATTGCTTTGAGCCTTCCTTTAGCTTTTTCTTTTCTCAAACACTGCCTTAATAAATTTAAGTTAAATTTTATAAGCTTAAGTTTGTTTATTTTTTAAGTTACTCGATGTATATTATTCTGTAAAAAATGTACATTTTCTACTTGTAACTTTTCAAATAAAATGAGTGAAATTCAGTAAAACAAAAATTTTCGCCATGTTTTTTGATTTTCTTTTTATATTTTTTTTTATCTTTTTCAATTGATATTTTTAATTTTTTTTTTTTTTAATTTTTTTTTTTTTAATTTTTTTTTTTAATTTTTTTTTTTAATTTTTTTTATTTATATTTTTTTAATTTTATATCGAGCACAGTTCTTTAAATTGCATAATATTTTTATTAATTATTTACTATGGGAGCAGCCTGTAGGAGTGTGTATCGTATTGCTTTTGTAAGAAGAGAGAATAACTGCTTTCGATTCACCAACCACCAAACGCGTAGGGAATAAACATAAAAATTCCCCTTAATTCCAAAGTTGCATGTGTCTTGAACAGAACTGCACTATTTTCGTTTTCACAAACTCTTATGCAATTCTTTTGCTTTCTAAAGCATGCCTTCTGAAATATGCAAAATTGTCTGATCTCGTCGTAGGACAAGCCTTTTGACTAGGAAAAATCATAATAAAAAAATATATCCCTACATGTAAAATTGACAAAAGATTGCATGTCGCTTGTACCAAAGACGCTTGGCCTTCAGCTATGGTAAAAAACGAAATTCAGCGAGTAACTTCGCTTGCCACGTCACCGGGTGCTTGACAGCAGAATTCTGCCCACTCCTTTCAACACGTATTCACACCATCGTCCAATCAGCCGTTGTTCAGATGGCAACGATGCAACATGAGAGGGGACTGTGTTATTTTTTTCGTACATCGTCAACACAATCCCAGTTTTTTCGTAAACAAATCGCTGTCATGTACGGTTACTTCAGCCATTCAGCTGATTATTTCAAATTCGCTGAGTGTACGCTCCTTTGGCAACTCCTTCAGAGCGAGCTGGGTGTAAATGTACAAGTGCATTGCATAGCTAAAAACTGTGCCACCAGAAACATTTTTTACCAAGCCCATTATCCGCCTCACAGAATTTAACAACCGAATTAAATCACTTTTAATTAACAGAAATTTCAGAAATTTGGTAATAATTTTTAATATTTATATTATTGCAAATATGTTTCAACAAATGCCTCAGAATTATATGCCATATCTTTTGGCTGAGAACAATCCCCCATATGCACCTTCTTCTGCTTACAAAAAGCTCTCCAAGCAATTCGGAAAAAAAGATGAAAGTGGAATTGGATTTTACCTACTCTACGTAGATAGAAAAGACGATAATCTTGCCAAAATGGCTTTTGATCGGAGTCCACAAGGCAGTCGACTCAGAGGTCGCCCACGTCAGACTTGGATGCGCAAAATCTCCCACGGGATTCCTTCCACCGCCAGCTGGAAACAGATCAGACAAATACCGGCTTACAGAATTCGTTGGAGAGCATTCCTTTTTTCGCCCTATGTGCCTGATTTACACACAGAGACATCTGGAGCCTGGAGTGTCCCCCCGAAATTCTCTTTTGATGCTTCATTCGCGGTCACACGGGCAAAATTTTATTAAAATTGATTATTTAATATTACTTTTTTTAATTTATATTAAATTTGTTATTTTTTATCTTGAAGATTGTTTTTTTTTTGTTTTTTGTTTTATATGACAACAACCGTTATTACTATTTTTTCTCCAAAACTTTTTCATATAAATTTTATTATTTTTTAATATCAATTTTTTTAATTTATTTTTAGTGCAGAGTGGTATTTATCTTGAAAATTGTTTTTTTTTATATAAAAACAACCGTTATTATTATTTTTTCTTCAAAATTTTTTCATACATATAAAATTCATTATTTTTTAATATTAATTTTTTGAATTTATTTTTAGTGCAGAGTGGTATTTATCTTGAAGATTGATTTTTTTATATATTTTTTTATATATAACAACAACCGTTGTTGTAATTTTTACTTCAATAATTTTTCATATAAAATTTGTTATTTTTTAATATTAATTTTTTTAATTTATTTGTAGCGCAGAAATGGTATTTTAAAAGTTGTTTTAACAGTTAATTTAATTTTAACCAATATTGTGTATAACAACAACCGTTATTTTTTTCAAATTTTTGGCAAAATATATAAAGCATGAAATTAAACAGAAATTCCGAAAAAGAAATGTATGAAAAAAATTATTATTTATATTTGAAGGTAGTAAAATAAATGTATGTATAGCTGTTTTTTTATTTTAAGCGTTCATATAATAGCATTGTTGTTTCGAATTGATTGAAGAGTGATTGTGAAAGTGAAGGTGTAGATTAGTGTAGTGTCTAGAAAATTAGAAGGAAACTAAAAGTAAAATTTAAAGTGAAAATGTATTAAAAAAATATATATTGAATTAAATTAAGTTAAAAATGTAATAATGTAAAAATTACTAAAATATGGAGTGGTGAAAAAGCAGAGAAAGGAAAGAATTCAACAAAGAGAAAGAGAGATATTCAACAAAGCACAATCGCTACTACGGATCATCAACTAACAGATTCCCGCAGAGGAATTGGGAGATTGAAACTGTATTCGCAGTGATAGGAGTTCTGAATAGACGTACATGCATACATGCACACCTGCGTTTAAGAGCAATTGACCATTAAGGGCAAATGACTTTGCAGCGTTGCATTTGCAAATGTACATTTAATTGTTGTGTTGCCATGGTAATTTGCAAATGCCGCTTTGCGAGTTTACTTGCACTTAGCTGTGAACTGTCTCTTAAAATATGTATGTATGCCATGAATGTTCAATTTAAATTAAAATGCTTTGGCTCTATAAGATTTTAAGGCTTATAAAAATTTATGTAGTAAATGTAAAAAAGCACTTGACGTGTAAATATAATTTAAATAGGTCGTAGAAGAATAAAAACACTAAATAAAATATGTGGGAGAGTCATAAAAACATTACAGCGATGAAATAACATAATTTTCTTTTATTGTAATAGTTTAAAAGAGTTAAGGAAATTTGAAAGTAGTCACGCCGATGGCGGCAGAAACTGTTAGCGCACGAACAAAATATAAAATTGTATTCATAGGTGCATACACACATACATATATAGTATATCAAATAAATACATGCATACATGCACACATATATCAACAGCAAAAGTCTAAGTCTGAGCGTTGAAATTTTAGAACGTAAGTTAAGTATAAAATAGAATATTTAAGCTACCACGATGTGCGTGCAGATGTTCATATGTGGGTATATATGATGTAGTTAAACAAAAAATAACATAAATAAAAATTAAGTAATAAATAGTGATTAAATAATTAAGTAATTTATAAGTAAAAATATGCAGTAAGATATAAAAGATTAAATATAAAATAGAAATTAAATGAGTTATAAGCAGACTATGCAAGGTAAGTTAATTAGAAATACTATAATTAATAATTAAAATTAAAAAATGTATTCAATAGTCCAGTTTAAGTGCAATAATGCATTAGTATTTAGTAATTAAAATATAATTTATAGTGCATAAGTATATAAATACATAAAATAAATAAATTTAGTATTATAAAAAAAGTATGTTAAAGCAGCCATTTTAAGATGTAAGCTCATGTATAAAAAAATATAGCACAAAAAATATAATAAAAATTTGTAACATTTAAAGCCATTTTATCGTAAATAATAAATATATTCACATAGAGATCACATTAGAAGCGTTGTAAAGTATCGATAAAATAGAACACAAAAGAAAATATATAAATAAAGAATCATAACATTGTAAGGCATTGGTGTAGATATCTATTTCACTCGAACTTCTTGCTGAGTTAAAAAAAATATATTTGTTTAAAGTAGAAACAAAACTGTATGCATCTTCTGCTTAAGTTAAAAGCATTTGTTTGCACTAAAAACAGTTTTTTAACCATAATTTAGTTTCACAAAAACAATATTTACGCGTCTCATACTATTATGTATTTGATCACTTTACTCCTTTGTGAAACATATGACCTCTTACTATTGAATGATTCATATTGAAAATTACAACCCTGCATTTGTTTTTATTACCGCTGTCGTCCGGCATTTCTTCATTTCAACGTCTGTTGAATATTTTCTATTAGATCGCATAGAGGCTTCATGACAATTATAAAATTTTTTAAATTGTTTATTTAGAAATCGCCTAAGACTATGTCATTGATCGACTCTTCAAATTTTAACAATCCCATTACTTTGGTTAAAAACATTTGCGTGTACTAAAAAACAAATTTGAATATTACAACCCTGAATTTTTTTGATTGCCGCTGTTGTGCGGCATTTGTTAGTTTCTCCGTCGGTTGAATATTTTCTATTAGATCAATTATACAATTTTTTTTTTATTATAAAATCGCCTAAGGCTATGAATTGATCGGATCAGGAAATTTTGGCAATTGCCCTGCTTTCATTAAAAACATCTGTTTGCACTAAAAACTATTTTTTTAACCTTAATTCTCACAAATCTTCGCACAGAAAAATTTCGTCTCCTACTATTAATTCATATTGAAAATTAGACCCCTGCATTTATTTGTTTATCACTGTCGTACACCATTTATTACTTTATCCGCCTGTTGAAATTTTTTTATTAGATCGAATAGAGACCTCCTGACAATTAAAAATATGTTTTTTTTTTCTAATTTAAAAATCCGCTAATACTACGAAATTGATGGACTTAATCAAATTTAGACAATCGCCTCTGTGCACGAGAAGAATTTGAAGATTTTGCATAAGCCGTCTTCGATTCCTCATGTTTTAGTGAGTGGCGAATTGATGAAGCAACTGAGATAAACTGGTATACCTAAATAACCATTTTGTAGCAGCACCGGTAAAGAGTGTTTACTGCGTTCAGACGCGCCTAATCGAGTTGCTCGTATTTCTTTTTGTTTTTTAAGCTTCAGTCTATAGAAAAGAACGAAAACACAAAACGTGTTGCCCGAGCTCGGTGGCCGTCTCCCTTCCCCGTTCATCGCTCTACCAAAAGTTACGAGCTGTCACAACAAAAGTTGCCGTATCTGAACACAGTCTAATGAGGCTTGCCTAATATCAGAAAAAAGAGTTAACAGCATTGAATTCAGTGAGTTATACCAGTTTTATGAAGTATCCACAAGTGGCGATTCTTGCTCGATAATTTAACATACGAATTTTTCTTCAAGCGCCTTCAATCTGCATGTCTTAGTGGGTAATTTTCTGATAAATATGAGTAATATCGAAAAATGTGCTTCAATTTTTTTTCTTTCAAGACTTGTTTAACTTAAGGGAAATATTAAACAGCTGATCAAAATTGTCGTGCATCGCCTTGCAAATACTCGGCCGCATACAATTCATAAAATTAGTCAAGCTATACAAAAGCCATGAAGTTCTACGGAATATGCAAATTTCGCCATATCGACGGAATGATCTAAAAATAAATGCCCATTAATCAATTTCTTCTGCTGATATGGGAATGTCTATGGATGATGTGAAGAAGAAAACAAAATCTCTTCGAAAATTTTAATATCGAACATAAAATCGACCGAATAGAACATAGGGTCTCCCCTATAACTGAGGCGTAAATTTTTCCATCACTTTGACTTTTTTGGCATTTATATGACTTTTTTTTTGTAAATGATTTTTGTACAACCATATGTCTAAAATCGACACCGGTACCATAAAACTACGCATACATATATTTTATTTTAATTTTCTTAACCCGCTCGATATACATATGTACATATAACCAAGAACGATTTCTTTCTAAAACTGATGCTCCATAACCTTTTATATGCATATATTTTTCTGAACTCGATCTATATACCTACATATGAAAAAGTAATCTTATTTCCGAAAAAAGATTATATAGTATCTACAATATATGGCATATTGTCCTCACTTTTTATAATTCTTAATTAAAATTTAGATTTGTAATAACTTGAAAAACTCATGTTAAGTATTATTATAATTATAGTTTATGATAACGAATGATAAAGTGTAATAAAATGTGTTAAGCTAGATTTTTGAAGGTGAAATATAAGAGAAGGAATTAAATAAAAAATACAAATAAATATTAAATGAACTTGTTTTTATTCTTTTTAATATTCAAAGCAAGCTTACCAATAAAATTTGTTATCTAAAATTTATGTGAGAAGTTTTTCGAAGCGCATTTCTCGTATGTTTATGCTGCTACAACAACAACAACTACAACATGCGGGACTACTATTCGGAAGTGCGCAGGTTTGAAACACAAATGATAGAAAAAGCGCGATTTTCATTCAAAATTTTCCCTTTTTTTTAAAAATATTATTTTATCCCGATTTTTTTGTTCAAATTTTCACTATTTTTTTAAATAATGATTTATCGAAGGCTTAAGGTTAAATTAACTCTTTTAAAACTAAAAAAGTTCTATGGAACCTCATTGTTGTTTGACTAGGTTTTTACGGTTTCGTTTTATTCTTTTCTCACTATCGATCCTTTGACAGTTCGTTCCGCACTTTTATTTTGCACGGTATTACAAACGTTTAGAAGAATATTTGTATTAATAGAAATTTTATAAAATTCGTAGTATTATGGAATAAAAATAGCTTTAAATCAAATCTTGAATTAATAAAGAGTGTTTATGAGAAAATATTGTTACTTTCCTGTGTTTGTATTTAAGTAAAATAAGCGTCTGTAATAGGGCATTTTTTAAAGCTTATGCAAAAATTAATCGTTTTTAAGGTTGAATATTGCTATTATTTCTAAATGGTAATTTATCAAAAGTACTATAAATCAAAAAGTTGATATAGTGACTACATTTGTGTGCTATAATTTTTAAATCCGATCTACGCACTTAGACATTACAAGCAAATTTGTCGTGGTAGCAATGGAAAGCCAGCACAATTTTATCTAGAATTACTTTGTATAGAAGCATTATCGGCCATACCGAATTGTGTCTTCTATTTGTTTCATGCAGTAACGAAAGATCCGTTAAAAAATTACAACATAACGTTACTTATTTTGCGATTGCTGCGTGAACACAGAGTGTAAGCTCATGTACATTAAACAATTATCGAAAACGATACATCACGTAAAACTAATCGACTTTTCTCAAAACAATGGTGCTTTTGGCATTCCTAATTTCAGTTTCGTGGTACAACATAGTTTGTGTAAACAATATTCGAAACACATTTTATGAAAAAACGCAGTGTAACATAAGCTTATAAGTGGTCAACTAAAGATAACAAGACAAAAGAATAGATTTTGCAATTGTTGGTATGGCTACCAACTGCTCACATTTGCGCCAACGCCAGTTTCTGCGGTATGGCGGTAGCTTGCAGGAGCTACGTGAACAGCTACATCAGGAAATTGAAAACAAGGCAAAGTGTTGTTCTAATCCAACTCATGCTTGCTCACTACCACGAGTAGACGACAGCGAGTATTGTATGCGTCACATTTTACGTGATCCGCGTGGACATTTCCGCCAATGCAGCTATATCTATAGAAATGGACGAAAATGCCAGAATGCGTTACAGAAGCATGACCTTAAAAAAGATCCAGCCTTGACGACTCTTTGCTTTGAACACAATCGTCAAGCGCAGCTACAAAAAACACATACCTCTGTGGGCAAGTTAAAACGCACAGATACAAATGAAGCATTGTTGAATAGTTTGGCACATCACATTAAAGTGGAAGGTACTCGTAGGGAGGAAGATGCTAGCGAACAGGAAGAGGAAATTGACGTAGTGTCACCGCATATAACTCCCTTTGGTAATTCAAAATCGAATATTATTTTGACATTGACATTTAAATTTGAATTATACTCGCAGTCGCTCACGAGCAGATAAATAGCCTGGAGTCAATAGTATCCACGATACACAAGAGGCGACGCATTTTGGATTACGCTTCAGACAGCTCAAGCGGCAATGATAGTCCACCCACCATTAGCAACACGCTACGGGGTTATGAATTCCAAGAATCTGACGATGACAGCATAGATTCACAGGGTGAAGATGCACTCAAGTAAGTATTAGTTAAAAGTGAATCAATGTTTATTTTTCGGTTTCTGAAGTTATATACGTGCATAATAACTCAAAAATGTTATTAAGTCGGGCGAAAAAGGCTTCCAACTTCATTTTATTTGGTCTATATTTTACAGACACGCTGGCATTTACACGCGTGAAGAGGCAATACGTATCTCGGAGGCAAAACTTACAAAATTACAGGGTCTATATATTGACCAAATAAATCACTTGCATCATATACTCAAAGAACGTCGTCGACGTTATTTAATCGCCTTACGCAAGGAACGTGAAATGCTTTGTAAGATATAGCTTGTGTTTACAATGTAACGTATCTAAATCCAAAGTTTCCATAGGTAGTATCCACGATCAGCTAAAGGACTCGCCGAAGGAACGTGTGCTATACAAACAGCTGAAGGCACTTAATACTTATCATCGTCGATATGGCGTTGAAGCTGTACTCTATAAGAAATTTAAAGAAAAACGATCTCGCTCATCCGATGGCTATGGACACAAAGCTACAAATTTTAACAAATGTGCCTTCACTGAAGGTGGTGTAAAGTGTGGTGAACGAGCAATGCCTTGTTGTAAATTTTGTCGCAAACATATTTTGGATGATAAAAAGCAAATACTTTTCCGTGCCTGTGAGGTGGAGAAAAGCGGCGTTGTATGTCAGGAACCAGTGCCGTGCATCTTTGAAGATTCCGCAAAGTGTGTCTTGCATTCGACCATACCGACGCGACATCAATATATTCAGAAGGTATGTGAGCAATAAGACTTAAAATTTACTATTGCTATTGTAACTACTTTTGATTTACTTACTCGCATATAAGAGCTCCTTTTTTGAAAATTTTTTAAGATTCAATTAGCAATCACACGTTCAAAATATATAATATTTACAGTTTCATTGTTGTAGCTTCAAATATTTGGTAAAAAAGGACTGGCTTGATTTGTTAGTTAAAAATAATACCGGTATTGTGTTTCTTATTTTATTTTGTCTTTTTTGTTTTCATTATGCGTTATTTGTCGTTTACTTCAAAAAATTCTCATTTCGTACAATTGCCAATGCAGATATGCGTTCTCCTCCATCTTACAGGGTTACTCAACTGCTTATTCAACATAATGCAGAGAGGGTAATTTAAGACTGTGATCTTGTAAAAGCAAAGGCTTGCCTCATAATATCCTGCAAAATAGTCTTGATTACTTCATTACGGCATTATATTTGATATGTAAAAATCTAGCCAAATTTATGTAACAAATACAAATAAAATTCTACTTCACTTTAATAGAATCCCGTTGCTAATAAGTTTAGCCTAGCCATATACGTAAATGAACTAATTTTTGTGTTCAACCTTTTTCATTACAGAAATACGAATCGGAAACTGAAGAAGATGATGATGTGAAGCAGGTGTGTTGTGACGATAAAACACCAGTGGTAGAGATTGCAAAATCTGAGAGTGAACCTACTGCATCGCCGGGTAGGAATATCACAATCTCGCATGATAGTGATAGCACTACTGCAGCATCAAAAACGCGTAAATAGATTACTACTCGTAAGGATACATTACTTCAAAAAACAACAGTGCATTCGCATGGAGATCTATTTTAAAAGCCAATGCCTGTTAGTTCTTAGTATTATTACGTACTAGATTTTAATATACTTCAATGAATTTATTTCTTTTAGCTCAACTAAATGTGAAAGTAATGAAGAGTTGTTTGTTTTTATGTAATTTTCCAATATTTAAATAAATAGTTGACCCGATTTTAAATCCTTGTATAATATTTATTTATGGAACAACATCAAGACACACACCACAAATAGGAGGAGGAGATCGGCCAAACACCTAACAGAAGTGTATGCGCCAATTATTTATTTTATTTTATAATATTCATTTTAAGTTTGTATAAATTTCTTATTTTCAAAGTGATTGGAAAAGTTGATACTTATTCCGAAGATATTTTCATTTCCTAAACGGTGAAACACAAAGAAATGAAAAGCTGAAGATTTTTACTTTTAAAAAATTTCATGATTTAATTATTGAATTATGAAAAAAATGTGTTTCTTTCATATGCTCGTTTTTTCCTTTTAATTTTCTTAAGCAAGTCGCGAAGCTACAGTCGGGTATGGCATACCCGGCGTTTTAAAGATTCATAAGTTTAAGAAGAAGCTGTCGTAATAACGGAAAAGCGAGTACAGTTAGTACAGGTAAGTAGTACACACAAGTAAAGTTTGATGTTAAAATAAAACAAAAATAAAAAGGAATACGCAATATGTAGATTTTTATAACGCCATTTAAATAATAATACAAAAAATAATAATTTTCTTAAGATTTGCTAAGCTTCTTAATGATAAGGGACTATCTGCATTCTTCACAACTGAAAAAAAGTTAATTTCTAACAATTCTAACGTTGTGCATAAAATTGTGAGACATAAAATTCAAAGTCATAGAAGCGACACTGCGCGCCGCCATATTGGTTAAGTACCGAATACCGAATACTTTTACAGCTGATTTCCGTCATAATTCGTTTACCGCAGCAAAAAGCGGGGTTGAAATTTTAATTGGCTTTTCATAACAGAAAGTAGAAGTGACAACTTTTCCACTATGTTAAAGTTAGTAGCACAACAACTACAACAGCAAGTGCGCCAGGTGTCCCGTGCCAGCGCAGTCAATTACACCAAGGCCACAGCTAGTTCCGCCAGCGGTTCCACGCCATCGAGAGAACAACAACAACAACCTAAGCAGTTGTCATCGATTGAGGTAACCAAAGCGCTTGAGGGTTGGCCTAAAAAACTGCGAGAGGCTGGTGTTGGCGATATTGATTTTAATTTAAAATGTTTGGTAGCGCATGTATTGGGGCGAAAATTCGTAAGTTTTATATAACATTTCGAATTTTTTTTTTATTTAATTCTTTTGATAATTTTATTGTAGAATACGGTGAAAGAATATAACGATTTAGTTTTCAACGATGGCCAACTGCAAGAGTTTCAGCGGCTATGTGAGGCACGTTGTGCTCGTATGCCACTTCAGTATATACTCGGCGAATGGGACTTCATGGATTTGACCCTAAAGACTGCGCCTTCCGTATTCATTCCACGTCCTGAAACGGAGGAATTCGTTTCCAAAGTCATAGAAGCGTATCGCGATGTAAAGGAGCCAATTAATATGTTTGAAGTTGGTTGTGGCTCAGGAGCTATGTCACTGGCTATTTTACATGCTTTACCCAATGTGCGAAGCACAGCCATTGAACGGAGTAAAATAGCCACGAATTTAGCTAGGGAAAATGCCAAGATACTTGGCTTAGATAATCGGTTCACAGTGTATCACCACACAATGGAAGTGGACAAGTATGTGCCGCCAGAGTTGGCCAACCAAACATACGATTTGATAATTGGCAATCCCCCTTATGTAAAGTCTGAAGAGTTCCCTCTCTTGCAACCAGAAGTAGTAGCGTGAGTTCGACTAAAATATTTAATTTATCTAAATTTGAAAGCCCTTTAATTTTTCCCAACCAGCTATGAGAACTTGAATGCATTGGATGGTGGTCAAGATGGTCTACGTGTAGCTCGTCTGGTTTTCAATTTAGCATGCGAGCACTTGCGGCCTGGTGGCAAAATGTGGCTGGAGTTAGGAGAGGACCATCCACCGCTGGTACAAACTATTATGGATACACAATACGAAGGTCGCTTGCGTTTCATTGCTGGTTACAAAGATCAGTATAAGCGCAAGCGCTTTGTAGAAATTGAGAAGGTCAAACCTGAAGTTGATAAATAGGTGATAAATGGGCACTTGTTGACCAATACAAAAGCATTGGAAGCTAATTTTCTCGACTTTGAAATATTAAATATTTCTGCAAATTAGCCCTAGTGATAAAAAATTAGCAAGTATTTTGCTGTATGCATTTAAAATGCACCGCTTATATAAATAGAAAATAATTTAATTTATTCAAAGAAAGTTGTTTGATGAAACCTGTATCTGAAGCCTTACTTAGTGAGGAATGTAGCATTTTAAGCATTACCGCTTCATAAAAGGTAGTTCTTTCAATATTTATTATTCGAAAACAAGCAAAATATGCCAATATCAATGATTGAAATTAAATTAAAATAAACAAAACTAAGCTTCAGTGCATGCGAAACGTTTATGTGTGGAATGTGATTTCGTGCAAGTTGCCGTAATATATAAATATATGCATGTGTGTTTACTCCCTACCTGCCTAACCATGTTTTTTTCCAAAAGTTGTTAATAAAAACATTGACTTTTGTACAATATGCATCTGATATAACACCCTTTTATTGGGTGTTTAGCCGAGCTGATCCTTCTATTTGTAGTGTACGGCCTTTACGCTGATCGCTATTAAGTTGTAATAAATCGCTCGAGAATTTTAGCACACCTGGCCAAGGGCGTACTCGGCATATCACGTAGGACAGACCCATCAACGCTGACAGCTTTTTTCAAATAACTATAAATTCCTTACAAAACATGCAGTAGGCGAACACTACACGCGAAACTTGGATTGACGAAAAAGTTCCATATTGATGGATTACTTCCCGTTCATGATGTGTCCACACGTTCAATATTAGTGGCGTCAGTACAATACGTTAGACAGGAGGCAGTATTAACAGCCTCGAGCATTACCGCATTAACGCTTCTGTATTTGTGCGTACATTTAAACTGAATTACCAATTCCAACTTGGCAGCACCGTTCATAAATTAAATTTTCATAATTTCAACAACGATTTATTTTTAATTTTGCGCCTAATTGTATGCAACATGTCTACAGAGAATGTTCATGAAATAAGAAGGCGTAAATGCTATGGTGCTCACAGTCACCAACGTAAACGCAGGCCCGTGTAAGCTAATACGATGAAACTGAGAAAGCCCCATGTAAATGAAAAATCAACACCCTTCCCCTCCGTAGTATCGTAGGGTTTTGAATAGTTCCGTAGAATCGTGTCTCCCACACAGTGTTGCCAAACAGTACATTTCGAAATTATTTTCAAAATAATTTTTGTTAATTTTAATTAATTAATATATTTTAAAATAACTTAATTAAACAATTAATTTTTATTAAAATAACTTAAAAACAATGTTGAATAATGTTAATTATAGATAAATGAATTATTTGCATTTGGTGGTTTTTTACCTTGGCACATTATACAATGAAAAATTGTAACTGATAACGCGGATGTTTGTAAAAGTGTGTATACAAAAATATCAATGGAAACATTGTGTCGATACAACCAAACACAAGCACACACAAACCGATGTATTTTGTAAATATGTAACTAAAACAATTCTGCTCTGAAGCCTCACATATGTGAGTATGTAGGTGTATATGTTAACACGTGTATCTACATACATACCCATATACATATGTACCTATGTATGTACTTCCCATATTGGAAAGAACAATCTATCATTCCATCATTCTTGCCTACTTCCTACAAAATAATTGTGTTAATATATAACTACATACACACATGCTCGTTTATACATTCATACATACATGCACACGTGCGTGAGTACAGCACTCCCTTCTTGCTGACGCGCTTGTCGTACACCGGTCCGATATTCGAAATATTGTGCTTACAACAACAAAGTACCCATTTAGGCGCAAAAGCAATGCGATGGCCGCTATGCCGCCAAGCATTCTAAAATGTTCTAGAACACAACAAAAACTATTTCGCAGGCACAGGACACTGCAGGGCATTCACTTCATGCCTCTGCATGCGTAAGTCGTTCAAAACTAAAATTCTAAGCCTAGTGACTACAAAAACAAAATACATTCGTAGACGCAGTCGCAACAGCCATGATTCGTTAGTCGCGACGGTCTAAAATATTGTTTAGCTCAACAAAAACAAATTCATACATAAGTTCGAGCTGATAGCTGATATTTCTAGGAGGAAAGACGACGAACATGCTTGCGCTCCGCTGTGGGCATATTGACGAACATGTTTGCCAAGAATAAAAAAATTTTGATTTTTAGCGAGCGACTCGCGCGCATATTCGTCGTTTGTTGTGGGGTGGGCGAATATTACATTGAAAATAAAAACAACATTTTATGTTGATGCTTTAAATGTGCACACTGGCGTAATTAATTGAATTAATTTAAAAAAAAGAAAAAAACCAGAGCCTGGATAGGATTAAATGGCTTCAGTGCATAAATGATTGATCTTTGTTAGCTTTGACCTGACGCAAGGAATCTTAATGTAGCGTCTCGCATTAGAACATGTTTTGTACAATGTAGTTATAAATCTTCACGTCCTTAAGCGAAAAATTTGTATAATTTCTAGAATTCGAGACGATTTAATTCCTTTACAATGGTATCTTTCTTCTTCTTCTATTAGCCACTCATTTCCCATACTTTTTTTGCTCTCTTCCCCTTTTTGCTTTTAAACAATTGCAATCGCATCATCCGAGTTTTTGCTATCCATCTTTACGTCATCAGCACAAAATCACATATAAGCCGCTGGCCGTCTGTGGCAAACGACAGCGAGCATGTTGACAAGCAGAATTATTCAGTATTCTGACCCAATATTATAGAATTTGGTATCCTCTGCAATTCTTGAGGTAGTCAGCAACCTACTCGACATATTAATTCCTTTCATAACATCATTTTTTACTTTCATTACTAAAATGAAATGGATTACAAATGAGAGAGTAAATTACGAGTGAGAGAGCGAATTACGAATGAATGTACGAATTACGTGTCGTGGAAATATAGCATAATAGTATACGCACATCGGCGGGTTATTGTATTTTGTGACTTATAAGTGACGCACGAACATGAGACAAAAAATTTTCTTGACCAGGTACAAAGGTTGACATATATATGCGTAAGATGGAATAAAATCTGTCCGAAATTATATGTATAGAGAAATGAGTCACATAGGACGCTCTTGAGAGGCACATATGACTCATGAACTTATTTCAAAACGTTCTCAAGAGTCACATATGGCTCATGAACTTATTTCAAAACGCTCTCGAGAGCCACATATGACTCATAAACTTATTTCAAAACGCTCTCAAGAGTCAAATATGACTCATGAACTTATTTCAAAACGCTCTCGAGAGTCACATATGACTCATTAACTTATTTCAAAACGCTCTCGTGAGTAACCTATGACTCATGAACTTATTTCAAAACGCTCTCGAGAGTCACATATGACTCATTAGACAGGTAAGTTTTATTTTAACAAAATTCTTATGAACACAAATATTTAGA